>OU015500.1:53280282-53320282 GCA_907164885.2 Dolomedes plantarius | reverse complement strand
GCCAAAATTAGAGCTCCTCTTAATAGATTACTGAAAAAGAATGTTGTGTGGCATTGGGATGAAACATGTCAACAAGCTTTTGACGAGTTGAAAGAAATCTTAATATCAAAACCAGTGTTGCAGTTATACGATTCTAGTAAACCATGTCAGCTCTATGTTGATGCCTCCCAAAGTGCTGTTGGAGCTGTTTCGAAGCAACCAGATCAAAATAATATTCTTCACTCTGTATCATACCATTCGAGAACTTTAAGAGATTATGAAAAGAATTACGCAATTACAGAATTGGAATGTTTAGCCATTGTTGACGGATTAGACAGATTTCATTATTATCTCCATGGGCAAAAATTTGTCATACATACTGATCATGCGGCACTTGTTTGGTTAAAAAATGTTAAAAATTTAAAAGGTAGATTATTCCGCTGGTCCCTTAAATTGAGCATGTATGACTACTAAATTAGATATCAGAAGGGTTCTACTAACATTGAGGCGGATATGCTTTCAAGACATGCCGTTTCTCAACATCTCCAACACTGTGTACATTTACTAGATAGGAATGAAATAATTCAACAACAGAAAATTAAAAATGTGTGTGGTAAAAATTATAAAGAAATTAATGACATGATGGTAATTAAGAAAAAGAACTTTTGTAAAATCGTAGTACCTAAATCCTTAAGATTAAAATTGTTAACTAATACCCATGAAAATTTCGGACATCCAGGAGTTCAAATTATGCTAAATTTAATTACCCCTCAATATTATTGGCCCCATATTAGTGAAGATATAGGAAACTTCGTGAAACATTGTCATACTTGTCAGCTAAATAAAAAGAAAACACAGAAACGATTTGGATTCCTGCAGGAAGTGCCCTCAACTGACCAACCTTTTGAATGTTTATCTATTGATACTGTAGGAGGGTTTAATTATTACAACTCAACCAAAAAATATTTACATATAGTGATTGATCATGCAACCCGATATGTATGGGCATTTCCCTCAAAGAGTGTAACTTCAGAAACATATGCCAATTGCCTAAGTCAAATTTTTAATGTGCAAATTCCAGAGAAAGTGTTAAGCGATAGAAACGCAGCTTTTACATCATCCATATTCAAAAAATTTCTTAAAAACCATAATTTGAAACAACTTTTGACTTCTTCTCATCATCCCCAGACCAACGGAAAAGTGGAGAGGGTAAATCAATCCCTTGTAACCCGCCTAAAATGTAAGGTAAATGCTACTTCTAAAAAGGTTCCGTGGACAAAAGTGCTAGAGCAAGTTGTTACTGAATATAACAACTCACCTCATACTGTAACTAAGTTCACTCCTGCCTACTTATTATTTGGCAAACTTCCGTTTGATTCTCCAATTGACCAAAATACTTATCCTCCCCTTAATGAAACAAGAACTTTAGCTAAAACCAGAACTCTTAAATACCACCAGAAAAATAAGACGAGATATGATACTAGATTTGAATAATCTAAATTTCAAACTGGAGACTTAGTAATATATAAGGAATTCGAATACCCAAACACTAGAAAATTGACCTCTCCTTATTCAGAACCTTACCAGATTATTAAAAAATTATCTGAAGTTAATTATGAAATTGATAAAGAAAATTACCACACGAAAAAACCCACTGAAATTGTACATTCATCAAAATTGAGATTTTACTATTCACCTGAGAAGTTCAAACTACACCATGAATAAGTCACCAATATTTAAATCATTCAGCTATCCTTAATCTTTCTTTTTAGCATTCCTGTCCTATCGCCATCCTAGTTAATTTTGAAGAAACCCCGTGAGTGTAAGTGAAACTCACATATTTTTTTAAAACTTTTTGAAGCTTACTACATTTTATATGAAATATACTGTGTACTAGATAAATATTATTGATTTTTATACTGGGGTTTCCACTCACTGTCCTCCCTGTCTCTTCGCACTTTTCAAATGTTCCCTTTGAACAGTTTATTTTCCCTCTCATGTTTGAGAAACTGTCTGCCCCTTTTCATTTTGTGCAGTTTGCTCAACTTGAGTTTCGGGTTGGAAGCACCTTCCCTTTGGTAAACGCTCACGAGGATGTACTCACAACAGGTCACATACCTCAAATTTATGTTTGTATTGTCTTGATTTTTTTTCCACAACAGTTGAATGTCAGTGTCAATTGTTGGAATTTGTATTTTTGTTCGAATTTTTGCAACATCAGGTACCAGACATGTGGTATTGATGTTGAAAGTTAATTTTGACAGCATTTGGTAAATTTATTCTACTAATTGCTGAAAGAATAATTTTAATATTTTTGTGTACATGATCTAGAGAAACTAAAATAAAATATAGATAGTGTTTTGCTCAAAGAAAAGTCAATTACTAATGTGCAACGGACAAAGAACAACAAAGAACATTATTTTTTCTAAAAAAGTGACTACAACCCAGGAGATCTCCAAAAGAACTAAAACCCTACTCCACGATAAAGACTGTGAATAAAAATAACTTTTGTGACTTTTACTACTATGTGAACTGTACCCGTCCATTACTCTGAAAACATTTCAGACTGTGATACACATGTCAGGGGCTGAGACCTGCACAATATTTTTCTTGTATCTGTATTTGGAACGTCTTTACATCTGTTTTTATTAGTGTCTTCATTTAAGTGTACTTTTCCATTTTGTTTTTCTACAGCTATTTGTTTTAAGATTATGCCATATTTACATGTTTAAGCCTTTTCAGTTGTATTTTAAAGTGTAAAAAAATTGTGAGTTTCGAGCCACTTCAACCTAATATTCTAACTACTAATTTTCATGTTCTCACTATCTGGAGTGTCTTGTATCGAGTCGACGGCCGCGGCTCCAATCCATTTTAGATGGGGGGGGATATTCTGTGATAATATTACTAACTATCTATAATCGCCCATTCTGTACTTCATCTCTGCCATGGTAACCCGTCCTTCTTGTCTTGACGTAAACACTTCGCCTTCCACATACTAACTTCCTCCGCCATTTCTGGCAACCTCTTTCACCTAATTCTATTTTTCCTTCTTTTTGGTCAGACGCGGGCTGGCTCCGAACGGATTAAGATGTGTTGCTTTACTTCTTAATAAATTAGTTTGTTCCTGAGCTGAGTTTATTATTTTCCGGCCACGATGTATGCTCTTATTTCATGAGATGTTCATCCGGACATCACATATATATGTATATATATATATATATATATATATATATATATATATATATATATATATAAAAAAAAAAAATGAAAACACTTCCACCTTTTGAGTTTTTCTGCATGACAGTTTAGACAGCTTAAATATTTCGACAGAGATGTTCCATTAATACTCTGAACAAGACAGTAAAAAATTTTAGACAGCACGTTCTATAATGGTCTATTAAAGTTGCATTGCATTTTAATCTGAACAATCTAGGGCAGACATTTTTTTCATATATACAGGATGATGCTTCAGTTCGAATATAGCTTTCCGCCTTTGACGAAAATTGTCAGCATGGGAGGAAATTACTCACTTATGATATAAAATATTAACATTCATTTTAAGCAAAATAAATAACTCCATCAGAATTTGCAAAAGGATATTCGAAAATCCAACGAAACCCCTTTTAAACTGTTGAAAGATAGTCGCTGTCTTATTTTGTATGGCCGGAACCATGAATGCATTCGCCCGTGTGTAGCATAAACTCAGATCACAGTTCCTTTTTGTCATTCCTCCGCTTTTACATAGTACGTTGCGTATGATTTTTATGTCGTGCATTGAAAGGAATGATTGAATATATGTTTAAGTAAAATTCAAGGGTTATATTGAACTCTGTTCGTTTTGTCGGTGTAGTTATGTGATATGAGTTTTTAAGAAATTACTAAAATTCTCACAAAATTGCAGGATATATTATTTTTTATCTTTTATTTATTTATTTTTTGGAGTGGGTGGGAGGGGGTTATTACCTTTTCCACAGAGAGAACTAAGCTCCTTCTGATGAAACTGATAAGTTATTCCCCCCGTTTGCTGATGAAGTTTTTCTTATCAGAAGATTTGCTGACACCTCTTTTTCTTTGTGGAACATTTACAGTTCTCACTTCAGATGCACTTGCCAGCCCACGAAAGTATTAGATGTACTTGAAAGCCTATTAAAATAACACCTTGTTCTAAATTTCTGAGATTGTTTTTCTTAATTTTAGTCTAAACTACTAGTAAACTGATTTTTGGGCTTCATTTCTATTATAAACTCTTTACTCTGATATTCTGGAGTGTAGTTAAACACTTCTGTCACTGATTAGACAGTTGTATTTTCACTACCAGTAACTATACTAAAAAGGATTCACTCCATAGTTCAGTGATTGAATTTTGTTGTTTGTTTGCCTCCATACATACATCTACGCCATTCACAGATAAACATGCAGCATATGTCAAAATCTAAAAATTCTAACTGTCCAATATCAGGTAATTTAAGTATTTTTCCGAAATTGTGGAAATTAACATTAACAAAAGAACACAAAAAGAAAACATTTTTTTTCCAGCTGGTATTCATCGGAATTTATTCCGCGCATTTAATGTTGAAAAGGAATTCATTGGCTTTACAACAGGAGTATTTCGGACATTTTTTGTGGTAGTTTACTTCAAACGCAAAAAAGGGATTTGTTAGGCATTGCGATTTATTTTTATTTCAAGCGCAGTGAATAATTAATAATTTTGCATCTGGCTTCCAAGGCATAATTTTTTTCTTTCCCAAAAGTGCAGAGATTAAGAGTATTCGAAAATGTAGCGGTGTCTAAATTCCCTTATTATTTTTTTTCTTGGGGGGGGGAATGCTAGTTTCTCTCGCAAGTATATTATGTGGGTTGTAATCTTTCGTCAAGTCCTGCAAACATGTTTCATCATTAGTATTCTGAGAGTTCTGATGATTTCGGCATTTGAGTTACATTGAAAACTCCCATATTAAAAAAAAATACGGAAAATGGTTTTTGCATTTGTGGGAAAAGAGAACAAAAAAGTTGACTAATGTTTTCCATTTATGTTTATTAAGTGAAACGCTTAAAGATATCAAAAAATTAATTTGAAATATAAATATAGAAATGTGATTAAATCAGAAATGTTTTACGTAACATGCTAATTATTTTGCTTAATTCATTATAAAATACACTCTTATTCTGGTATCGACTCAAGGAATAGATTATCTATATATACCGGGTGGTTATAATTAAACTTCCCCAATAAACGGCATCCTACAGAGCAAACGGGTGAACGGAATGCAACGAAATTTTGTATATGGGCTATACACGAGATGCACTCACGGAATTTCGAAAAAAAAATTAGTTCAAAAATATCCACCAGATGGCGCTTTTCATGAAAAAACCTTAAATTTAACAAAATAAACGACTAAAACGGAATACAGAAACAATATTAATAATTCAGAGCAAGATTTATAAGTAATAAAATGTAAAACCGGGAAAAGCCGTCGGTTCTAGGCAAAAAAAATCTCAAGATTTGCATGCGTGCAAAGAAGAGGAAGCGTTATCTCTGTGTGATTTCTGGTTATGTGTCTACTTAAAAAGTCTGGTTTATGGAGGGGATGTTGCGACGTTGGATGACTGAAATAACTCCATTACGCTTCATGTGCGTAGCATCATAACTGATCAGTTACGATCTGTTGTTGAACACACTGTCCATCGACTTGAAATTTTATATGTGAATGAAGGTGGTCACGTGGAGCAGCTTTCCCTACATTGTCCTGGACACGATTAACAACTGCTCCTCTTGTGCAATTTCGTCCTAATCTGGTCATGTTTCTGCAAACTGAACTGTTTTTGTTTCTCCCTTACCTTTACTTAATGTGTTTCGATGACAAGGTGATCAGAAACTAGTCAATAAATGTTAATATTATTTCTGTATTCCGTTTTGGTCGTTTATTGTGTTAAATTTCAAGTATCTCCCAAAAAAGCGCCCTCTGGTGGACATTTTAGAACTATTTTTTGTTTGAAATTCCGTGAGCGCATCTCGTGTATAGCCAATACACAAAATTATGTTGAATTCCGTTCACCCGTTTGAGCTCTAGGATGCCGTTTATAGGGGAAGTTTAATTATAACCACCAGGTATATAAAGCAGTTCCGTAACTGATTGACTGACTGACAGACTGACCGATAACATACAGACCAAACCGCTGCACCTAAAGGGTTGAAATTGTGCATGGTGATTCTTCTAATAGTGTAGGGGGCACTAAGAAAGATTTTTGAAAAATTCTCCTTAGATTTAAAAAAAAAAAAATTAAGCTGTTTTTTTAACTTTTTTAAAGTTTGCATTTAAAATAATAATCTGAGTGTTATAAAATTTATATCACGAGAAAAATCGTAAAAATTTCTTTAAAATGAAATCTTTTTCGGATCTTTACCTCCCTTTTCTGATTTTTGGAGAATTTTTTAAGACTATGTTTTAGAATTTAATTTATTAAATGCTGATCACGTGGTTTCTTTTTGTGATACTTTTAAACTAATTTTGCGTCATGTGCATAACAACAAATAAATTAACAAAAAAAAAATTTCTTTCTAACGCTGCAGACGATTGGACATTATCCAAAAAATATTAAAATACAGTAAAAGAAATGTTCCTCGAACTGTACTATATTAACTGTACTATATTCTTATTATGTTCTATTAGATTTAATATGAATATTTTTCTACATTATTTTGTCTATAAAAATATCCGTTATGATTTTTTATAAATATTTTTCTTTGCATTTATTGCATACATTGACCGTTGTATTTAATTTGAATGTACTCCGTAGTGAAGCACAGGTATTCAGCTAGTCTATATATATAAAAGTTCCGTAACTGACTGACTGACTGATTGACTGCCTGACATACAATGTACAGACCAAATCGTGGGACCTAAAGGGCTGAAATTTTGTATAGAGATTATTCTTATAGTGTAGCGGTGCACTAAGAAAGATTTTTGAAAAATTCTTCTTAGATTTTTTAAAATTAAATTTTTAAGCTGTTTTAGTAACTTTTTTTAAGTTTGCATTTAAAATAATAGTATGAGGGTTATAAAATTTATATGACGAGAAAAATCATAAAAATTCCTTTAAAATTAATTCTTTTTTTTCGGATCTTTACCTCCATTTTCTGATTTTTAGAGAATTTTTTAAGATTAATTTTTAGAATTTATTTTATTAAATGCTGATTACGTGGTTCTTTTTGTGATACTTTAAACTAATTTTGCTTCATGTGCATAACAACGAAATGATTTGACAAAAAATAAATATTTTTTTTCTTTCTAATCAGGCAGACGATTGGACATTATCTAAAAAAATATTAAAATAGAGTAAAAGAAATGTTCTGTAAACTGTACTAATTTAACTGTACTATATTCTTATTATGTTCTATTAGATTTAATTTAAATATTTTTTCTACATTATTTTGTCTATAAAAATATCCGTTATGATTTTTTTTATAAATATATATATATTTTTGCATTAATTGCATACATTGACCGTCGTATTTATTATAAATATATTTTTTTGATTTTTTTGGCATTACTTGCATACATTGGCCGTTGTATTTAATTTGAATGTACTCCGTAGTGAAGCACAGGTATTCAGCTAGTTTTTCATATAATGTGACACATATTCCTTATTGTTCGTGATATAGTTATAAGATAGGGGGAAAAATACCTATTCTCAAAACTTTTAAACAGCACTGTGTATGAATACCCACATTTGAAATAATATTTTAGACTAGTTTTACGACATTTAATAAAATTAATGAGTAAATAATTTATTATTTGAAACAGAAAATCCACAAAATAGAGTATTGGAGCTTTTAACAGCTTTTACGATGTTTACTCAAATTAATTAGTGAATAATTTATTATTTGAAACAGAAAGTCATGAGAATATATCATCCGTAAAACAAATCATTTTATAAAGTATTGAAGCTTTTAATCAGCTTTTTATATGACTACCCATGTTTGAAAAAAAATGTTGAATTGAATATGACAAGTATGAATCAATTTTATAGCATTTACTCAAATTCATTAATGAACAATTTATTATTTGAAACAGCAAGCCATGACAATCATTCATCCATTTTGTTTGAAAAAAAAATGTTGAATTGAATATGACAATTATGAACCAATCTTATAGCATTTACTCAAATTCACTAATGAACAATTTATTATTTGAAACAGCAAGAC
The DNA here is from genome assembly GCA_907164885.2 of Dolomedes plantarius. NCBI lineage: Eukaryota > Metazoa > Arthropoda > Arachnida > Araneae > Dolomedidae > Dolomedes > Dolomedes plantarius. The sequence goes on along the minus strand of OU015500.1, from coordinate 53,312,097 downwards.
ATGACAATCATTCATTCATTAAATAAAGCTTTTAATAAAGCATTTAAGCTTTTAAACAATTTGTATTTAAGTATCCATATTTGAAAAAAAAATACACTACAATATGTCAATTAGGAAGCAGTTTTACGACACATAATCAAATTAATTATTGAATAAATTATTACTAGAAACATCAAGCCAGGACAATCGTTAATTGACTAAATAAAGAATTTCATAAAATATTTTTCTGTTTCACTTTATTTTTTTTATATTTTATAGATCATTTTAGAAAATAAATCGCAGAATTCAAAATAATACGTAACATTTGCTTAAGACCAGTTAATATAAAACTGGTAGACCAAATAGTAAAAAAAAATTATGCAAAACGATAGGTATGATAGAATAAATAAGTTCGTCCGGATACATTTAGTTCTTTTTAGTTCAAAATAAATATTCTACGCTTTCAATGAGAAACGAAATCGAAATTAACGAATATTAATTCCGAAAGCCGAGGATCAAACATGAGTTTTTAAAATTATTTCCTTATGCCGACTGAACTGAAAGGTGGGTTAATGTGAAGAGATAAAAAAAAAATAAGTGCTTATCTTCCTCAAAATGTATCAAAAATAAATATGAGTACTGTTTCTATTTCAAAATTCTCAGAAATAATTAAAGAATTACACATCTTCTAAATAGAAATACGTGTATAAAACAAGAGATCTTTGAAACTTACCATCAAAGAATGTTTTTTAATTAATTGCTACAGCGTTAAAATTTTATTCACATCCTGAGAGTATTTTTCTTAATTATTGCGTAAAAATTTAGTAAGTCGTCAGAGATAATTTAATATTTTCATGAGTTGTTAAGGTTGAAAATTATTTCAAGATGGGGGCAAAATTGCGATGCAATAAATAATCTTTTTTATAGAATTACAATAGTTTCAATGCGTTTCGATTTAGATGACAAATTACAAACTGTTAAATAGTTTTAATGCATTGGCATACTTAATGCCAGTAATAGTTGCTTATAGATTATTATTAGAATAAAAATATGTGCTTTTAGGAAAATAAATTAAAATAATGTTTTTAACTGGAGAAAGTCAAAGAAATTTGTATTATAAACAAAGCATTTCATTTACATGTAACATCCGTTAATAGTTTTATAATGTATGAATTTGAACAGATGTCATTTGAAATTAATTCATCTAATTTATTTAATATTTATCATTAATTAAAACAATATAACTTGATTTCAGATTACCGTTTATACATTATATTTTTTTTAATGAGAAGACAATAAGCTGAGTAGTATATAGTAACTTTCTTACTAAACTGTTTTGAATTTTAACGTAGCATTTCCTTGAAATAGAACATTGTAGTGCTAAACTGAGTTTGTTAGTTCGATTCTTATATAATATTATTGTTTTCTGAAACAAAGGGAGAGGCTTGTGGTGTAGAAAATTCAATAAATTTTCGTTAATGTGGTAACGACACGCCTTGTAGAAAGGTTGTAATTTTTTTCTTCAATCGGATGGTGTTAGATGTAATAGATAAGTAGTAATTTTGTTACATTAGTGTTTTTGAAGTGGCAGTATTAAAAAGTTTTGTTCGTGATTCTTATGAACATTTATAATATTAGAAACTAGCTGTTATTTAAACCAGATGTAACCCTTTCATGGGTTAGGACATGAACCTCATCAGTCTCATTCGGACTGATTGTGAAGAGATTACTGTCCATTTAAGTAAATTAAAAAAAATCATCACATATTTTGTACTATTGTGTGGTGCAATTCAGTCCTTTTATCGTGGCAGCTAATAAACATAACGTTTATTTTTATAAACGTTACTCTTTCAGTTAAAATAATAATTCTTTTATCTGTATTAACCTAGATTTTTGGGAGAAATTTGATATGGACTACTGACTACAGCTTCATAGAGCATGCAAAAAAATGAAAGTTTATAATAAAGCGATAAAATGGATTTAGATTATAAGGAAATAAATATATAGACTTTCGTATACTATATCTTAAATTAGTTTAATCTTACAGATATCTTCCATTTACAGATGTTTTAAAAATTTTAAATGTAATGATGCGCCTTCGAATAGGTGAAGATTTCATTTAAAAATTAAAAGAATAAGTTAATTCGAAGGCTTTCATCATTACATTCAAACTGTTAAAATTGCAAATGATGGCTAGAAGCGGCATGCTAATTAAAAAGCGAAGCGGTCCGGTGATTGATGTGGAAGAAAGAAGCGGTCAGCTTGGAAAATTGTATCGCTAGACGCAGATAAGCGGGGTGTCTCCAAAAGTGACATTACACGACAAAGGGCTTTGTATTTCAAATTTACAACAGCGGCGTGAGAAAACCACAAACAACTTGGGAGGTTTGCAATTTGCGGTTTCGGTGTTGGGCGTACGTCGGGGAAGCAGGGGCTGCCAATTAAATAAGATCAAGGTGTTGCAGGCAAATGCAATTTTAGCAGTATCAGGAATGGTTGAAAAGAAATTAGAAGGAGGAGTCAAGAAAGAAGAATGGGTTTTGAAATAATATAAATTGGGGAGTTTGGAAAATTTTAAAAAAGCTCTCTCTTCCCCCTCTCTCTCAAATAGCAAGCTCTCCGATCTCTCAGGGAGAGACTCTTTTCTTGATTTTGGCGTATCGGGTCGAACTGCAGTTCCCCGTTGCCTTATTAGATTTTGTGTTCTACGGCGTTGGCTTGAATTTGAGTTCCCCAAATATAATTTGTGAAATAAAATATTTTGTGTGTGCGTGTGATGATAGAAGGCAGCAGCAAGCTCAACGACATAGAAGCAAGAGAATTCCCCAGCATATAAACGGAAGTCGACCCACAAATATACCGGAACGCAACTCAACGAGTGAGTCAAAATATTTCATTTGTTTAGATCAGTCCTTTTCTTTTGGTTGATGTTTGATTTGATTTAGCTATGGTTTACGAATAGGTGTAGAGATAGTTGATAGGAGATATAATTGGTATTCTACGTTTTGGTTAATTATTGTGTGCTTCCTTGCTTCCTTTGAAAAGTAATCTTTAAAATTTTATATTAAAGGACGAGAAACTGATTTTGTGTATGGCTAGGTGTGTTTACGAAAGTTTTATTAAGATAAAATGTATAAATGTACAAATTGTAAATAAATCAAGTTTAATTTAAATTTAATTAGCTCTCTGTTTTAATTGTTTTCAGTAGTTTTAAGTTTTCTTGTTCGTTATTGCTAACTACGCCCTGAACTTTGGGTTGTTAAAAAATAATTTAAACACAACGCATCCAACTACCCCTTAATAAAATAAATAATTAATGTACTATCCCAACTAATTTACGCCCGATTAAATAACTTTGGACGAGCAATACGACAGTTATACATAATCAGGATGTAAAGATAATGACTGAAATAAATATTAGAAACTTTATAATCACATAAAAAATGCATTTAGAATTTTTTGACTAGAAATGGAAAAATAATTCTGAAACTAAACATATGTTGCCTAATACATAAAAACCCTTACTGCCATACATGACACCCTCATTTATCATTTTACGTACATAAAACCACACATTAAACCGTACATATAATATATATATATATATATATATATATATATATATATGTGTGTGTGTGTGTGTGTATTTATATACATGAATTTTTCTCATCCTATATAGAAAATAATGCAATATATTTTGTGATATATTTGTTTTTAATAGTCTACTGAAGAATAATCTATTATACATTGTTTTCTCTATAAAATGTTAAGTGTTTTTCATCTGGCATGCAGTTGAAAATTGTTTAGAGTTGATAGAACGTATTTTGAGAGGATTTTTAGATTATAAACTTTGTAAACATCTTAGAACTATAAATGCGAACTTATTTCTGGAAATGAAAATTTTTAGGAATTTTTAAACTAGTAGTGTACTAGTTGAATTTTAGCATATTTCTGAAAAAAAATACATAAATGTCGTATATATAAGAGTTAAGGATATACTCAATAATCAGTTAAAATCCAGTTATTATCCACTGTAAGTGCTTGATAATTTTGAAATACTTAATAATCGATTTAAATTATATTATTTTAATGATTGTTATAACGTTATCTTGCTAGAATATTTAGCCTAAACTGTATCGAAGCTCAAATTTTACTTTTAAAGATTTTTCCTTAAAGTAGCTCTTCAATCGTCATTTTTGAGATAAAAAAAACACTTTTGCTATTCTGTACCTAGTCCCGATGTAAACTACATTATGAAAGTTAAGAACGGGGACGCAAACAGCATCACTAGAAAATTATAAGCAATCCCCATGTGGTCTTGCATATTCAGTCCTCGTATCCCAAGACTGTCTGTCAGCTTATCTAAATTCCAGTACCTCAGGCTGAAACTTTCAAAGATAAAGGAACTTTCCATATGCTGAAATCAAAGGCTAAGGCTTTGTTTAATTATTCAAGAGAGTGACAATTAAAGTTTGGAGTTTATGTGCAGTATGTTGATAAGATCAACTTCTTTGTTTCTATTGCACATTCCTGTTGTCAGTAAACGCTAGTTACAAGCAGTAAAATATTTATTTGTGGAAGATACTCAAATGCAAAGAATCTTCTTAGTTATTTTAAGTTTATCATTCTTGCCACCAGAAAATTAAAAAGTAACCAATCTTTAGTTAGAAAAAGTAGTAACAACACCTAGGCATAAGAAGTTTAATAGTTTTTTGGGAAAAGATAAGAAGTTAAAAATGAATATCTTGGACAAAAAGAGTTCAGTGGAATTTCAATTATGTTAAATTATTCAATTCATGTTTAATCCCCAACAAGTAGCATCAAGTCCTTTAATATACATTAAATCGCTAACGTCGTTTCGAACATATGTTTTATTCTTTAAGCGGATCCGGGATGCATTTAATTTTTTTATTTATTTAGTGAGTTAAAATTTTGAATTTTTTGTGATGGTTAACCATATAGTTTGTAAACAAAAACACATCATAAAACTTCTCATAAAGATTTTAAAAATTTAAAAGTTTTAAATTTTTAAAAATTGGGGGATAATTTAAAATCGTTATAACTCCAAATAGTATTTGTCAAATTTCAAATTTTTTCATTTTATTAAACATAAAAATATAATTTTTAATTTTGATTCAGCGATTTTAAAATATTAATTAAAAAAAATTAAGAATATTGAGAGATACAATTACAAAAAAAAAAAATTATGTAACTTATTTTTAAAAAATCATATTTTCAAAAGCAAATATTTTTTTTCAAATTTGCTGAATCGAAATTAAATTAAAATAAAATAATTGAAAAAGACATGTTCCAAGTTTGAACAATTTATCTTTAACCGTTCTTGACTTATAACAATTTAAAGACGAGAAATGGTGAAAAAATCCAACATGCAGAAAACGCATTTACATGTTTACACAAGGATTGGCTGCTATTAAAATGTTGCAAACAATAAACTTAATTTCTCCTGTGCCAATCAATATAGAAACATGATTAAAACGTCAGTTTAAGCGGAAAAGAACACACAATTTTTTAATGCCATAAAACGTTTTTCGAAAATTTGGACAATTTTGTGTACTGGATACCCTTAAAATAACAAAATACAACAAAAAAAAACTTATTGACTATAATAATCTATTGAATGAAATAATGATGAAATAAAAACAGATTTCGAGGAAATGGGATTTAAGATCGCATGAATAAAGAGTGAATCTGTTTTTGGAAAACGACTGGGCTATTTTTCCAAATCTATTCCAGAGACAAATAGGATACCATGATCAGTTTAAAAATTTATGCGCGTTGGATTTGCTGTCGTTACAAGGATTCAGAAAGAATCTGTGATGTATTTTGTACGTAATCAAGATTTGTTTGATAGTTTCTAGAGACCATTCTCCGAATGAAAAAGACAATTTCTTTCCCATTATATTATGTCCATCCGGCGCAGCAGCATCCATGTAAAATCAATCACTCTTTTTTAAAACCCTTTGACAAGTAAATGAAACATTTTACCCCAAACATACATTTTAGAATTGTTTCTTTGAAAAAATATCTGATTCAGGATAGATAAGGGAATTACATAAAATTATATGCACGCAAATTCGAAAACATGCAGTGAATGAATCATATTATCACATATTTTACAATTTGTTCCATTTGATTATTTAAATATAACTTTTTTCAATTTAAGATCAATATTCTTTAACCTTTCATACAATTTAGGGTAATAGAAAGGATAGACTTTCTTTATTTAATGTAAAATGCATTGAGTTGTAAAATCAATATTTTGATGAACTGAAGATAAAATGAAATAGAGCAAATTCCTAATTTAAATGAAGTTACAGTGGCCGTTGTTTTGACTATAACCGTTACTCACTGAATTAGGGTAAAGGCGCATTTTTACATTTATGTCTTTCTGTATTTCTGTCTTTTCATTTGTGTTCTTTAGGAATGTATGTGTACTTGCTTTTATGGTGTTTTGAGCCCTAAGCGCAAGTTGTCTGTGTTTTTTCATCTGATTTGACAATCTGTTTCAATGGGGATCTCGGGGTCTTGGGATGTCTTGGGGTCTTGGTTAGACCTGCATCCTATTCAGAAAGTTCCCCCTTTGAGGTAACTGATTTGATTAGACCTCCTGATGACGATTCCAGTCGGTTACCTCGATATTTGGTTTAGTCCCGTTACTACTACAAAATGTTGCCTTATGGTGCGTAGAGCTCTAAGTGCGTGATTTCTGTTTATTTTTTTGTCTAGCTCTGTTGAATTATTTAATTTTAGTTATATTTGTCCGTTTTCAATATGAGGATTTGTTGAAACTGTGCAATCTTTTATTGAAAAATTAAATTTTTCAACGTTAGGGTAGGTGTTTAGTTAATTTGTTTGGCAGTCTGTGCCCACTTTATAAGTTTTAGTTTGTATTGAATTGATTACATTGTTATGGCTAAAAGAATATGTTATCAAAACATACCAGATTAATTATTACCAGAAAATGGAGATTTTTGTAAAGGGAATGAGTAGAACAGAAATTTTCCCTTTAATTTCAACGGTAACAACTTTCACACTGATATTACTTCGCTAATTCCTTCTTCAGGAAATATAAACAGATAGTAATTGGGAACTAATATTTAGCTTTTCCAGACTGTTTTAAACGTTAGCTATTTTAAAATGTTGTCAAACATGAAAATTTACCTGATTTCGTATATAAGGAAGTATAGATTATTCAGCATGAATCATAAGTCTAATTAACTTAATTTTAGTGTTTTTTCAGAACTGAAAAAAGTAAACATCCATTTACAAAAGATTTTCCTCTATGTGGATTTCATTTACAAAGAATAGCTTAGAAAAGAATGCAGACTTGATAGACTTGATCCAATGATTTCGATGAAGGATTAAACCATCCATTTAATATTTTAAATAAAATATAAGTCGATAAATTGTGCATGAGAAACATATGTACATAGTTGTTAGATATCGTGGTACAGAGACGATTTTCGAAGTGGATAGAAAAAAAAGAGCAGACATGTCTTTCAAAGCTTGGTAATGTCCTTCTAAATATCTCCATTCATTGACATAAATTACTCTTAACAAGGAAAAAAATTATGGCGCAGAACAAGGCATCTCGATTTCACACGTCATTAATAATATGGCTTTAAATATACGTCCCGACAAAGTTATTGACAATTTTAAGTTGCTTGAACAGACTAGAACAGGTTCTTGAATCTGGCTTTCTTTTAAAGTATAGTTAAATACCCTTAAATATGCATGCAAAAATCTATTGATAATAAATTTGTTTTATATTCCAAGAAGCTTTCAGTTGAAATAAATACAGTTCACATACGAAAATTCCAAGTTATGTAAATTAATGTTACATTATTTAAAATAAGTGGTAATAAACTCATTAAAATCACATTTACAACATAGCTTCAATATGATCGCAAACGTTTTTAAATTTTTTTTCATTCGGTATAATTTTCCCTATATGACTAATTTAAAAAAAGAAAAAGATGGATTTTTCTTTATCTAACTTAAATGGACCAAAAAACTTCTGGTAAGTTAGACGTGCAAAAAGAATTATTATTCATCTAAACAATATTAAAATTTTGAGTAATATGTGTCATCAGTCAGGTAAAATGTGCCTGTAATACAATGCTTCACCAACTGTGTTCAAAAGTACGTAATATTTAAGAGTGCGCTATGACATAGACAGGGACATAATATAATAATTTCCTTTAATACCATGTTAAAGGTTTTTAAGTTATACATATTTTTAAGACCACAGCTCAACTAATTGTATTAAGGATTTCCTGTAAAAGTGACGTCGCAAGATAAAAAGGTTTCCGTTATGTATCAACCATAAATCAAATTAAAACAAACAAAAGAAAGAGGTAAAGCATGCCAAAGATACCACCGAATACATTATAGAAAAAAAGCAGATAATCTTAGGTACATTTTTTAAATAAGATTTCATAGTGCATTGTTCAATCAATAAAGAAAGATGTATTATTCCTTATTCCATCTCTGTCAGATAAAAAAATTACGTTTGTTGTTCGTTAAGACAAAACTATTGTTTTTAATATAAAGGTTCTTGTACCGTTATACAGAGGGAAGAAATGTAAAATGTTTGAGCATTTTTGAATGATGAGAAAATATCTAAAAACGACATCGAAACAATTTTTGTTGGGCTCCCACGAGTTTCTATTCAAAATGACAAAAGGATAATCAATTCTTGCTTTTGTTAATGTTGAAGTATTTTTTGGGGGGGTAGTTCTTATTTTATTGCGTCAAAACTAACTTCTGTAATAATGCAATATTAATATAATCTTTGCGACCTTTGAATAAGAAAAGGGAAGAACATTTTAGTATGACAAATACATTTGTAACAATGATTAACAAAACGCTATAGAATTCAAAACGAATCCACTTTGTAAAATGTAAGATTCTTCGACTGCAATTTATCGTGAGAAACAAAACGTATTTCTATTGTTCAGACCCAAGTAAGTTGTCATTTATATTCAAGTCTGTCAGAATCATTGAAACGCTGTTGCATAAATTTCGGATAATAAAGGCAAGGTGTTATTCTTTTGGGTAAATAAAGCAAAATTTGAATGTAAAATAATATATATATATATATATATATATATATATATATATATATATATATATATATATATATATATACATATATTCTCACATACATACAATATTTTAACTTCATAAACCGAATGAAAACATTTGGATGCCTCTGAGAAATAATTTATACAACAATCATGGAACTGAAAACGTGTATAGAGTATCTATTGATGTCTATCACGTGCAGCCTTGAAAGTCAATCAAGAATAAATTGAATTATTACAACAATCAGATCATACGGCACGTACGAAAATAGTTGCTTTCTGGACACGTTCGCACCGGATGCAAGCGAAACCTATTGCTTTGGGTTTTGCTTCCACATGTCCCGCTTTTCCCACGAATCAGTTAACTTCTGGGAAAACTGATTTTATTTCTATCCCTTACGAACTGGCTAAGAAAGAAATTTTGCCTTAACTTCGAAATTATTGGTAATACTTCTTTTTCTGTACATATCAAATGTAAAGAATAACTTGAAGTAATCATAAAAACATTATCTTCAAACATACATGAAAAAGGTATAAATAAAAATTTATAGGTGTGAAAAATAATGCCTACACACCCTCGAAATTAATATGTCAATAATTAGCTTAGTATGTATAGTGTCACACGAAACCTAATTCACAGAGAAAAAAGTGCTTGCTCTTAGTAGAGCGGAAAAAATAACCGGTTATAATAAAGGTTTAATACGTGAAAACTAATAACGAATAGAAGAAAATTCCATTTTTTATTCTAATTTTTTCAGTAATAAGTTCTGGTAACAGATACTGAATTTCACATTTTACATGTGTACGGTTTTATAAGTGTTATTGGTGATAATTAACTGTAATTTCATATGACTTAAAAAAAATCGCTGATAAGTATACAAATTTAATACATAATAAGAAATTTAAATTTATTTTACTAAGACAAAGAATTACATATTATCTATATATAACTTTAACTTGATGCCTATTGATTGAAATCAGGCTACATTCGTTTATACATTAGTTGAAGGAATCTAATAGCATCAAGTCTAGGTCATGCCAATAGATTCCTTCAACTAATAATGAGTCTAGAAGGAATCTAGGTCTCATTATTATAACCTTAGACGCAATTGCCTCTATTTGATTAATTATTTTCGTACATTAACCATTCAGTAGATTTACCTGTCCCTTCTACACCGTTGGGGCACACTTCAAGGACAAAGTTGCTGAGGTCATGATGAGTGACAAGGATTAGAAATGCAAATGATAGAGCTTTGCACCATACCTGATCTCATCAGAAATTGTAGAAGTGATAACATCTATCTTATCAGATGTCGTTTCTTAAAGTATGTATCTTAAAAGTATAAGATATGTATTAAAACATATTCAAAATACTGCTACTGATAGTCGTTTTGCACCATGCCTTATCTCATCAGTTGACGTAGAAATGATAAAAAATTTCTCATCAGAAGCCGTTCCTAAACGCATGTATCTTAAAAGTCTAAGGTATGTATTAAAACACATTTAAAGTAGAGTTTTTGCACCATACCTTATCTCATCAGAAGTTGTTTCTTAAAGTATGTATCTAAAAAGTCTAAGGTATGCATTAAAACATATTCAAAATAGTGCACCTGATAGAGCTTTTGCTCTATACCTTATCTCATTAGAAGCCATAGATATATAAAATATATCTCATCAGAAGTCGTTTCATAACGCATGTATCTTAAAAGTTTAAGGTATGTTTTAAAAGATATACAAAATAGTGCACCTGATAGAGCTTTTCCACCATACCTAATCTAATCAGAAGTCATAGAAATGATAAAATATTTCTCATCAGAAGCCGTTCCTAAATGTATGTATCTTAAAAGTCTAAGGTATGTATTAAAATATATTTAAAGCAGAGCTTGTAAGGTATACATAAGATTCGATTCACAAGAATCGAACTTTTGAGTGAATGAATTAAAGAAGCTGCTTGAGATATGCTAATTTCGGCATACGCGCTTGGTATAAATACCAAGCAGCTTGATTAAAATAAGAGGTGTATTAAAGTTGAAAGAAGGTTTTGTTAAGGTTGATAAATAAGCGAGTTACGGGAGCTACGAGGTAAGCAGTTCCAGGTGCTATCCTGCGCTAGTGCTTAGGGGGCCCAAAGTTTACGTGGCAGAACTGCTGGTTTGACTCTCTGCTGGTTTGTGAGTATTTGCAAAGTGCAGTTTTATTGAATGCTAATATATATATATATTCCGTACAAGTAGTACGTATGCTTAATGCTGTAAAAGAAAATTATATATGTGCAACGAATTCAATAAACATTGTTTCATGTATAAACTGTGTTTGTATCAAATTCATTTAGAGTTCCACTTCAAATTATATACACTCAAGTCTGGGTAGAAGTGAGCTTTTCTCTACAAGCTTTTCCACCATACCTTATCTCAACAGAAGTCGTTTCTTAAAGTATGTATCTTAAAAGTCTAATTTATGTATTAAAACATAATCAAAATAGTGCACTTAATAGAACTTTTGCACCATACCTTATCTCATTAGAAGTCGTAGAAATGATAAAATCTTTCTCATCAGAAGTTGATTCATAAATTATGTATCTTTAGAGTCTAAGGTATGTATTAAAACATATTCAAAGCTTTGAACCGTATAGAGCCTTTGCACCATACATTATCTCACCAGAAGTTGTTTCTTAAAATATGTATCTAAAAAGTGTAAGGTATGTATTAAAACATATTCAAAATAATGCAGCTGATAGAACTTTTGCACCATACCTTATCTCATTAGAAGTCGTAGAAATGCTAAAATCTTTCTCATCAGAAGTCGTTTCTTAAAGTATGCAATTTTAAAGTCTAAGGTATGTATTAAAGCATACTAAAATTAGTGCACCTGATAGAGCTTTTGCTCCATACCTTATCTCATTAGAAGCCATTGAAATATAAAATCTATCTCATCAGAAGTCGTTTCTTAAAGCATGTATTTTAAATGTCTGAGGTATGTATTAAAACATATTCAAATTAGTGCACCTAAGGGAGCTTTTGCACCATACCTTATCTCATCAGAAGTCGTGAAATGATAAAATATTTCTCATCAGAAGCCGTTCCTAAATGTATGTATCTTAAAAGTCTAAGGTATGTATTAAAACATATTTAAAGTAGAGCTTTTGCACCATACCTTATCTGATCAGAAGTCGTTTATTAAAGTATGTATCTTAAAATTCTAATTTGTGTATTAAAACATATTCAAAATAGTGCACCTAATTGAACTTTTGAACCATACATTATCTCATTAGAAGTCGTAGAAATAATAAAATATTTATCATTAGAAGTCGTTTCTTAAAGTATATATCTTTAAATTCTAAGGCAGCGATTCTCAACCTGTGGAGCGTGCTCCCCTAGGATGGCGCGAGCACACTGAAGGGAGTGGGGCGCGAGCATATCCAAGAGAAAATATTATTTAAAAAAAATTATTTACTGACTGAAAGGAAAGCACACACACACACATACAAGACAAAATACATTTCAATATAATATTTAATAATTAACTTATTAAATGAAAACAACTTACTAAATTATAACCTTCTTAATCAAAACTCACTAAATTAAAAACAAATTTAATAATTATTAGTTACTTCCGTGGGCCTGTCTTGCAAAACAAAGTTTTTCGAAGGAAGGCTTAATATTAAAAATAGATACTCTCAGTTCTTTTTCTGTATTTAGCTGAGATCTATATTTTGTCTTCAAAGAAGCCACCGCAGAAAATCCAGTTTCACAAAGGTAGGATGTTGAAAATGACAATAGAATGCGAAATGCCCTTGTTTTTAAAGCAGAAAACTCATCATCTATTCCTGCCCAAAATTCAAAGAGTGATTTATTACTAAATTGTCTTTTGGTTTCGCCACTTGTCGTTAAGTCTATGAAAGTTTCTTACTCGGCAATTCAGTGCCCTTCGGGAATAATATGAAATGGATCCCTAACCGACTCGTAACTTGCTATCAGTTTGTCGTCAGCAAGAAAATACTTTTTTAAAATTCTTTGCCAGCGTGGCTAAATTATTTTCAATGATTACAAAAAGAACAATTATATGTTGTTCTTCAGCCTTGTAAGTTTTAACACAATCATCCATATTTGCAAACATTATTAGGTTTTTTTGCTTTAAATTTCTGCTCCACAGTTCCAATTTTCTACAAAAAGCATAAACTTTATCACTCGTATCTAATATATATGTATTTGATCCTTAGAGTTGAAGATTCAAGTTATTTAATTTCTCGAATATGTCGACCAAGTAGCTCAATTTCATCTATATTATTAAAGTAACAGAGAGGTTTGTCGAGATCGTGTGACCGTAACGCGACCGAGTCGGACTCATCCAAAAAAATGGCCGACAAATACAGGAATCGATGTATTTTTTTTCTCATGAAAGTACATAAATGTTACATATTTGGAAAGAGTTTCGAAAACTGATAATTTTTTTTCTGCGTACACTTATTCTGTTAAATCAATAGTTTTAGAGTTATTTGGATTCTAATGAAGCGTCAGAAATCAAATCATGTATATCCAGTATGGTGCAGTGGTGCAGCCATCTGTCGGCAGCGACGGGAATGAAAATTGACGGGAATGAAAATTGTCTTGAATTTAACACATTTGTAGGCCATTTTTTTCTTTTGTGGGGCCCGAAGTATATAAATATGTTACACGGATGGCTTGAGCGTAGCTAGGCAAAGCCCGAGCCTAGCCCGGCGAATCCCGGCTAGTCACAAAAAAACCATCACGAAAAATCTCGGCTTCCGGTCTGTTTTTCTCCTCTACGAAAATGGCGATTTCTTCTCTTAATTCATAAACACTTTGTAAAAATTTCCCACTTGATAACCATCTTACCTCGCAATAAAATAGTAACGCTGAATGTACTGCACCCATGTCTTTACAAAGTGCGGTTAAGATTCTTGATTTCAGGGGTCTCATTTTTATATAATTTACTACGGTTACAACCGTAGTTAACACAATATTCAGACCAGGACTCATTTCTTTAAAAGTCAGAGCTTCTCTGTGGATCATGCAATGTGTCCAGACGCACTGTGGCGATTTTTCTTTTACCAGTGCTTGTATACTTTGGAATCTTCCGGACATTGAATGAGCACCATCGATGCATATCCCGACGCAATTTTTCCATTCTATGTTTGCCTCGTTCATAAAATCATTTAACCCCTTCCTTCTCGCTTCCGTGAAAATTACGGGGTTAGGTATCGTCTTCTATTTCTCGTGCCCGTGATATTTCCGGGCTGAAGTGTTTAAAAGTAACGTACCAAAAAGATTAAAACAATCCATTTCATTTTCCCTGAAAAAGTTTTATTTCTTATTTTACATACCAGATGGCAGCACCAGGCTATTTATAATGTGATTGGGGATTTTTTTTTTAAACTAGATGTGGCAGATCAAGAAATAAATGGAATCCTCTGTAAAAAATAAGTGGCACTTTTATTGCCGTTTTCTTGAAAATTATGCGATCGTTAAGGGATTAAGATAGCAAATAATGCGAGTGCTGTGGCTTTAAGTTCTATTGGTTTGCAGAAAAATAATTCTTCTACTACTGACATATCAACTCAAAATCGAACATAGGCAATGACATGAGCCTCTTTATTAATATCTGTTGCCGCATAAAGCTGTATTGAAAACAATTTGTCAAGCAACTTCGAGAAAAGCTGACACTGTACATCTTCAGCTATATCACCAATTCGACGGGCAACAGTATCATTTGAAAGAGGTATGGACTGCAACTGTTTGCAAAATTATCTCCAAACATAGTTTCTACAATCTCAATTGCTGCTGGTAAAATAAGCTCTTCACCAATGGTGTGAGGCTTTTTACATCTGGCTATTTTATATGAAACTTTGTAAGAGACAATTAAAGCTTTTTCATCCACAGAAAAAGTTTTTTTTTTTAAAATAATTTTTGCTTTGCATATGATTTTAATTTTAATTCGAAGAATTCTCTGGGTTTGTTCTCGTACTCACTATGAAGCGTTTCCAAATGTCGTTATTCCAAATTAGGTTTCATGCTGTCTGCCGCCAACATTTTTGAGCAAATGATAAACAGGGGCCTTTCTTCTTCATTTACTTCAGTACTGGTAAACCCAAAATTTAAGTATTCTTGAGAATATTTTCTTGATTTTATTTTCGTAATCACGCTTGTCTGTGAACTTGTTGATGCTTCAATATCATCTAATGCTCGCTTACGGCCGCTTAAAAATTTATCCATGATTCTGCATATATTTTCTGCCGTAAACACATTCACGATAGATTCAATAGCGAGAGAAGGATCGACTCGAATGAGACTGGCTGGAATTGAAACTGGCGTCATCGTACATTCTCCTTCTCCCCATGAGAAAACATTTGCTCACATCTGTGCATGCTCGAGACGGCATCTTGTCGACATAGCAGAATGGTCGAGACAGATCGGAACATCTCACAAAACCACGAAAAAGTCCGACATCGCAGACGCAAAAGCAATAAAAAGCACCGGATTCTTGTTTTGTCAATGCTGAGAATCGGTGTTTCCAAATGTCTATAAATTTCCGTATACTTGGTAATTTGTAAGGTTTAAAATTAAGGTCGTAGTGTAGGTTTAGAGCCAAAAAAATCAAAATACATTATTATTGTATACATTTTATTGTATGCAGGGGGGGGGCGATGAAAATTATGATTGATAATTGGGCCGCGAATCCTTAAGGTTGATAAACGCTGGTCTAAGGTATTTATTAAAACATTTTCAAAGTAGTGAACCTTATAGAGCTTTTGCACTATACCTTATCTCATCAGAAGTTGTTTCTTAAATTATGTATCCAAAAAGTCTAAGGTATGTATTAAAACATATTCAAAATAGTGCACCTGATAAAGCTTTTGCTCCATACCTTATCTCATTCGAAGCCATAGAAATGATAAAATCTATCTCATCAGAAGTCGTTTCTTAAAGCATGTATCTTAAAAGTCTAAGGTATGTATTAAAACATAATCAACATAGTAGTGCAATTCACCGAAATATGAGCGGTCTAAAGCCTTTAATCGGATGAAGTAGAAACTCACGTTAAATTACGCAGCAAGGATTGAAGGATGTAGTAAGAGTATATATAACTTTTCTTATGTAGAATATGTTAAGATATAGAGTTCAATGGTGAGGATTCCGCCCTCACCATTGAATATATAATTGGTCCATGTCAATTTGGTTATGCACCCGTAAATAGATACTGTAAAAGTTAATACTGATACCCGTAAGATATACGGGTTAATACTGATACCCGTTAATAAGATACCCGTAAATAGTTAATATTTTTGCATCACAAAATACTCCATGCTTTACATTTTCTTCCCGTTTACGCCTCACAGTATTTCCTTTCCAGTTGACATCATTGAAACTCCTTTAGGTCTTCTGGTCGCTTTTTACTCAGGTGGCAGATTTTGTGATTCATCTTTTTTTTAAAACCATTCAAAATCAATCTCGATGTTGCCAGTGAATACGACAATTCCCAATACAAATATAGATTCTGGCTAGTGCTGCAATAGGCATGTAAATCAAGCACAGCTTACACGGCCATTTAGAATGCATTGGTAGTGCCATACTGCGGCCAAATTGCATTGTTACACCTGTTTGCGTAGAAGTCACTGACTCATTGCGTCTAACAATGCGAATGTAAAGCAAGTAAATCAGCCTACGAAGTTTGCGTCTCGTGCAGCGCTAGCGTTAATGAGTTGTGTACGTTACGTCAAAAGTAAATTAAAAAGTCACTAATTTCCAGAGAAAAAGGGAAAAAAGGAAAAATGTCCTTTCAAAATACCCTCAATATTTCTGAAGGAAAACGTCTGATAAAAGTCCTTTTCAGTAACTGCATACTATTAAAATTATAGTTTAGCAAAAAAATCATAAACTACATTATTACGCTTTAATAGAATAATCGATAAAAGGCTTTTAAAATGTAGATTTCATGAAATTGAGCATAAATGGGTAAACGTAAGAACTTTTCTTCATAGAAGGATTTAAAATTTTCTCGTGAATGTCTTTTTACTCTAAACGGATAAGTATAAAATTATGTAAAAGTATTGAATCCAGTCTGATGTGAAAGATTGAAAAAAATTGCATATATAATGAATAGCTCAATGAAAATTTACTATTCCCATACAAACTTATATCCGAATGATGCTTTCATTTCTGTAAGAAAAGTCATATTAAAAAATTTTGAAATTGAATTTCATTTAAGTATATTCAATTTATGCATTTTTATTTTACATGATGGATAAAATATTCTAAAAGAGTTTAATTTTTTTTAAATGCACTTTGATATACTCGTAAAAAATGTGCAATTCCCAGTACTGACACTGTTTTTGCTTTTCAATTTTTTCAGCCTGCACATTCATCATCCCAAAATTGATCTACAGCTTTGCGCTAGCTTGTATCGTATATTTTGAAAATTTTGATTTATTTGCTTTTGAAACAGTCTAGTAATAATGGTTTCTGAGCAATTTTCAAGCATGTGTTTGCATGTGTTAATGTAGAGTTAATGCTTTCAACATTTCAACGACAATAGAGACTTATATATATATCATTAAAACATGTTGATATAACCATAAAATTACGATGTTTATGGTATAAAATTAAGAATTTTTAACATTATTTTTATAGTGCTTTATGACATGCGTTTTTGACTTTCTTAGTGAGAACAAGAAGAATTTGAGTAGAATGTTCTTCGAGCTTAAACACACACACACACACACACATATATATATATATATATATATATATATATATATATATATATATATATATATATATATATATATATATATATATATATATATATATATATATATATATATATATATATATATATGGGGGGGTTTAATTCAGGCCAAAGTCCGAAGTCTTGCCATTTCTAGCTTTACTCAAGTCATTTGGCTAAAGCTCGATATAATTGAGAATCTTCGACTACTTCAGCGTTCGGCCCACCAATTCACAATGATCCGGACAATCAATGACCAAATTGTGAATTGTCCAAGTAAATGTGGCCAAAGCTGTAAAATTTTCCAGTTTTGTTACCTTAAAATAAAAATATATATATATATATATCAAACCGATTAAAGAAGTGAAGGAAGCAAACGCAAAATAAACGGAAAAGTGTTAATTACTAACGGCCTAAGAGATCTTACATGTATCATCGGGAAGTTGTCATGAAAAGCTTATCGTTCCACTTAAAGAAGATGATGATTTACTCTATTACTTGTCTATAAATGAACATGAGTTACAACATGACACGAGTTAGAACTGGTATGATGAACTCAACTGCATGATCCATTTCCGCAAAACGTCTAGCTTTAGAAACTCTTTCTAGGAGAATTCGTGAACTGACCAATGATTGTCGGGCAAATAGCGAATAACTATTTAACACACATACTTATATATATATATATAATTTTTTTTCTACAGGGAAAAATACCGAAGGACGGTAATTGCAATTAGAACATATTAGTTATCTGCATTGATAGCTTGATACTTTTGAAGCCGTTTTTTTATGAATTATTCTTTAAATTATGGTGATATGTTTGCCTTCACTTTAATAGGTTAATTTACGGCTTCAGATGCAAATATTTAATTTTTGCAATCTAGACATTTACAAGTTTTTAGAATCAGCAATTGCACTCTGAAATTGAAAAAAATCATTTTATAAAAGTTCAAATCTAACTTATTTCTTTAAAATGTGGATTAATTTTTTAAAAATTAATGATATGATTTAAACCATACCTAATGAAAAAAGACTTTATAATTCAATTCCCTCGAAAAATTATCGTTCTTATTATGCTATCTCATCTTAAAATTTATATATTATATTAAAAATTTACATTTTTTTACATTTACCTTTGATATGTACATTTTTGATGAGTTGATTTCCAACAGTGAATTTCCATCTCAAAATGTTTCACACTTCCGACGAGCTTGTGACCAATATTACATACCAAATTTCAAACTCTGTAGACATCAAATCAGCCAAAAAGTAACAAAAATGCTCTGAAGTACGCAAGAAGTAATGACGTTAGCACCAACCAAGCAATATAGATATGTCGATGCGGTAAGTCAACCTTGATATAATTTGACAGCGTGAAACAGCTGAGAAACTTAACGGCCAATATTCAGGCCTAAATATGATGTTAAATCGATTTACATCAAAATAGTTAGTGTTCTATATTTGGCAAAAATGATCAGGTGATGGCAAATGATATATTATTAAGTTATTAATATGAAGTACTATTATTTTGATGCTGTCAAATTTGTTTTTCATTCATATAAAGTTAATAATTGTGTAAAACTAGTTATTTATAAATGAACTTGTGTATATTTATAGCTAAATGTAATATTTATTTTCAATTGAAGAAATTATAATAGATATTTTCAAGATTGATAATTAATATTTAGTTTAAAAATGACATACATACTAGCAAATTACACATTTTTTAAACAATTTATTAACTATAAATATTTTGAATTTATACTACTCATAGTTATGAAAATTCATATATACCATGATATACATTTGCAGTGGATCCCTTCCCATATTGATCTCTCCGGCAACGACGCGGTTGATGCCCTGGCTAAGGAGGGAACTACAATGGATTTGAGCTCTAACACCTTTTTAGAGATCTGCTCAAGAGTTATATCTGCCATCGCCCTTTCACGGCGATGTCCTCCATCACATGACTGGTATTGAGGCAGACAGCCGGGAGGAGCTATGGCTTTTGTGGGCAATCGTGGTCAGCAGACTGCTTTGTCAAGTCTCCTAAGTGGACACCTGAAGTGCCTTAAATTTAATCAGGGCAATAAGATCTACCCAATTTGTAGAAAATGTAACATTAATCATTCCACCCCTGACCATCTTCTTTCTTGCTTAGGGCTTGAAAAGGAGGATTTGATGCAGAGTCCCCTCCTTGTCTTGTTTTTTTTAAATGTTTTTTTTGTCTCCTGGATCAGGTCTAGCTTATCGGATAGATCAGATAGAAATAACAACACCAACAGCAACAACAACAATGAACATTCAATTTTAATATAAATTTCCAATATCCCCATTCAATATTTGTTAAAAATTTATTTTAATTTTAATATCTGATAAATTACTTGTCAAATATTAAAAGTAACATAGTCTATAACTTCCTATACCATATTCGGTAAAATGTTACAGTTAGTTTAAAAGAATCTTCTGAAATAGAAAATAAAAGGAGATTTATAGAAGTAGTTTAAACACAATTTTAATATAAAAATAATTAAAAATGGAAAAAGTATGAACCTCATATTCGAAATAAAGGTAAGTTGAAATTTACTATGCTTATTTATTCAAAACATTTACATTTCTTATATATATTCATTTGCATTTCTTAGAAGCCTGACTTAAAATAATTTAAAAGGAACAAAAAAAAATCACTTAAGTATTTTACGCTATGCTAAATTTTGTTAATTTCGTTATATTTATAAGAGAGTAACTTTTGCGATAAGAGAACTAATGTATTGAAGTAAAAGTTTTCTAACTAAGTTATATTCTATGCTGAAGGGCATGCATATGTACTTGAGATGCAAGCATCTTTAACGGATCACCTTTGATTTTACGTATGCACGCTTTCGCTTCAAACACCCTAACGAACTGCAGACGAAAGCAAATAGAAAACTCTCCTGGAAATAACGATCGGAATATTCAACATGGAAATTCTATTTAGAGAATCTCTTTCAAAAGTTTGAATGTAAGTCCAAAAGGGAAAAACCTGCAAACTCCGGCTGGTTTTAGATGGCGGAATTATTCCTTTATATTGCTATTGTTTCGCAGGAGGAAAATGAAATATATCTAACTTTATTGAGCCTCATTTTATAATATTTAGATATTAAAAAAATTCTAAATATTTTTATATATATATTTATATTTATATATATATATATATATTATATATAAATAAATATATATAAATAAATAAATATATATATATATATATATATATATATACTATTCTTTCATCTACAAATGATAAAGGACAGATAAAAGACAAAAATGTTTCATTAAGTTTACTTGAAATTTCGTAGTTTTATGAAATTAAATTTTCTCATTGCTTAGTTTGCACAGCTTGTAAATGCATGTATCATTGTTTTTTGTTTTTGGTGTTTCAAATGCCCCCTGGCGTAAGCCTTGTATCATTACTTTGTGTGAATGAACTAATGTTCTCTGCTACTGTGAACAAGAGTGTCTCTTGTTCAAATCACTTCTTCAGAGTAACATCTTAAAACTACAAGCAGTAAGAATGAGAAAATCTTAAATTTAAACATTTCACTTTAGACACGGATTGAGTTAACAGTAAATTAGTATTTCTAGATGAATATTACTACTTTAAATTATTCAGGTATAAATACAACAAAATTGCATTTAAAAGCTATTAAAAATTTTATTGGCAGACCGAATAAGAATTTTAGTTTAAACCTTTCAACATCTTGTCTCATAAGGATCAGTTTGACTTACACGTTCGCTTTGTACTTTCATGGATTTTAAAGGACAGAGTCGGCTTGCTTCAACTAAGGAAGATATGTTTCTCACTGTTAATGACATCTAAGTAGACACTGCTTGCAATTTCTTCAATTTATTTAGATCTCTAATGGATATTACTACCTTGAGTTCTTTTTCTTGGGCTCGGATGATAAGGTAATGTGTTTTTTCGATGAAAGCTTTTCAAAAGCTGCGACTCAACACTTGAATTAAATTTTTTGAAGAAAATTTTGTTAACAAATAAACTTTGTTTTTGCTTCTTTTGTTTACATTTTGTCAAAATGAGATCATTTTCAATGTTATAGTCTAACTTTATATTTTCATATACCGTAATTAAGGTTTCAGTTTATTTATTTATTTATTTATTTTTATTTATTTGGCCCGGAAATGACTTCATTATAATAATTCTGGATATGAAGACTTTTGACGAAAATATCCAAAAACAGGAGAAGAAAAATCACTTTATATAAGTAAAATATTTTGGAGATACTTCCTTGGATTTCTCTAGCGAAATAATTTTGCTTATGATTTTTTTTTTATGTGGACACTCGCATAACTTATTTCTAAATTCTCAGGCTTGAACGTGACAATAAAAAGGAAAATATCTTATTTAAAGTACAAAGGATGCCGGGCGCGATTAATTAGTGTCCCAGAGACGGAAAAATGTATGGTAAATATTACTATACATTTTTCATATGTTTACTGTTTCATATGTGTACCGTTACAGGAATGTTTTGTCCTGTATATGCCAAGACAAAATAATCTGATGTCGATATAGAATCTCAATCCATACAAGCTGTATACCAGCATAGTATTTCTACACATTTCACTAAAATCCGTCTAAAAAATATTGCCTCTCCTACATTTTTTTTTCGTTGAACATGCTAGATTAATTTTAAAAGGTTAACCTTCTGTATACCAGAATGTTCCATTGAACTCGACAGCAATATTTAATGCAGGTTTTCTCACGAAAATTAGGACTGAAAATTTTGTGATTACGTGACTTTTTCTTCTATGATCTACATTATTTATACGCAGTTGAGATTAAAATTTCGTTTGAAATTTTTCCATGATTCATAATTTGTTTCATTAATTACCACACGGGTCCACTGGACCCGCTGTTCATACAGTCATAATATACTGTCAAGTTTTCTAAGGTTGCCATACAAATATAAGTGATGACAGTATTACTTGGCAATAACCGTTTAAAGATAAAACTTAGAAATACATTTTTTACCAGTGTTGCCAAATATCGCTAAATGTCGACTTTATGGCGAAGTTTTGAGAACATTCTGGATTGATCTAGACAATCTCACGTAAGTTATATATCGGAGGGTTTGCATCCTAATCATTCATCAGCAGCCACAGTTAGTGAGTATACTAGAGCTATTGTTGAGAACCATGGCTACCTGATAGAAGAAAATCACCGCAAAAATACGGCATTTATACATAAAACTTAACTATCAAAATCGTTTCCATAAAGTGAGAACGACCTACTGTATAATTTCAGTCAAAATGACAGCCATTTTGGAAGCTCTCGTACTATTCCTACGGATTCCCTAGAAATTTTTAGGTCAGTTTCTTTAGCTTTTTCTAGTAAATTTTGACGTGCTAGCAAAAATATGAATTCACACTGAGGTACAACACATACAGACACACACACACACACACACACACATAGATATATCTGTGTGTGTTTGTTTGTTTGTTTGTTTGTTTGTGTGTATATGTGTGTATGTGTGTGTAAGTAAGTAGGTAAGTAAGTTATAATAACGCCCATCCAGTAATAGATTCCTTTCCCTTTCCATGACTCTTATACAACCTTACCTTTTTTGTAACTAATTCAGCGTGGCGCCTAACTGTCTCTGGGCATATTGCTTCATAGTTGATCATGATGACGAAGGAAACAAACTTTCCCCCCCTCCTTTCGTTACTTAGCTCATTTCTTATAGGATCAACAGGACGCTAAGCACTCTCTCCTGTATCCATTTTAAACATGTATAAAACTTTCCTTCTTTTTATAAATGTTTACCAACTAAATATTCGATAATGGGTAAAAGTTAATAAACTTTTATTGCCATCAGTTGGATTGTTTGACTGGCTTTGATGCTTCTGAAGTCAGAGTACTATATTTCAGTCCAAGAAGCTATCACTAGCCTTAGTGATCTGTTCTTCTGCTTCCGAATACCGTTATAAGTGTCGTTTAGAGAACTTCCTCATAAAATAAATAAATAAATAAATAAATAAATAAATAAACAAATAAACAAACAAACAAACAAACAAACAAGCACACACACACACACAGAAAGCATATTAAGGTTTGTGAGTTCTGGCAGCGAAAGCGAGCTGATGGGCTTGCTCACAGCATGCCACCTTTAACATCCATCGTACTAGGCTTTGTGATTGGTCAAATCTTGGTGCAGACTCTGAGCTAGGTGAGAGAGTCAGAACGGCTTTGTACGATATAAGTGTTGGATGAACTTGTTTATCGTTTAAGATTTCTTAAATCTGTACATAGTTATGCTTAATCAAGAAATAATAAAAGTGCCCAATTAACGACAACCGAATGGCACCACAAACACACAGATATATATATATATATATATATATATATATATATATATATATATATATATATATATATACAGTGATTTCCGCTTATAAGAATCACGTTTGTTATTACTGTTTTTGATTCTTATAAGCGGTTGATTCTTATAGCCGAAATTTTGGTTTTTGGACAGGCACACACACACACCTTTATATACATATATTAGTGAATTTACCATAAAATACTCTTTAATTTACGTTAATTACCTTTTATTAAAATTATTTTTTATAATTTTATAAATACAGTTTAATTTTTAGACCTATAAGTAGATACACATGATTATAGTAAGAGAAGAAAAAATCCAATGTTTGTTACAACATATCTGCTTAAAAGTTTTAACATTTCAACTACAGGAAAGGAGCAAGAAAAAGTTTTCTATGGTAGTTTGACGTGATGAAGTTTTGAGGAAGCTGTTTATACCTCTTTCAATACTAATAGTCTCAGACGAAGATTCACCTTC
This sequence comes from Dolomedes plantarius, assembly GCA_907164885.2. Classification (NCBI taxonomy): domain Eukaryota; kingdom Metazoa; phylum Arthropoda; class Arachnida; order Araneae; family Dolomedidae; genus Dolomedes; species Dolomedes plantarius. The sequence goes on along the minus strand of OU015500.1, from coordinate 53,287,409 downwards.
TAGCTTACGTTTCACGGTTTGACAACGTGCTGAATCTACTAATGTCACGATTTCCTAAGTGATAGTGGACACTTCGCCGAAGATTTATGTGTTTCAGGGTCCAGGATGTGGGAAAAAAGAGTCCCTATTTTTGTTTGTCAGTGGAGAAAAGTAAAATCGGATCCGGACGAGTAAAGATGCCCCCGTGTTAAGCTAATAGGACAGTGTTGTGCTAAAACGTTTAAGGGGAAACTATTATGTTATGTCTAACAAAGAAAGGGATGAATTTTATGACTATATTCCATCCCATCTTATCAATCTTTCTTTTAAAAAAAGGAAAGAACTTCGTGCCTTTTGAGGGTTTAAGTGGCTTTTTTGGAAAAATGAAAGGAAAGCGAAGAGTGTAAACTGATTCTTAAAACCGGTGGATTGATTCTTTAAAACGAAAATTTTAACATGGAAATAATACATTTGTTTTTGTTTTCGCGATATTGATTCTTATAAACGGTTGATTCTTATAACCACTGATCACTATAAGCTGTGGTTACTGTATGTATATATATATATATATATATATATATATATATTACTAGAAGGTAACCTGTCATTTTGACGTGTAAGAATTATAAAAATCAGAAAAATTATGTATTATCTTAGCTGCTTCTCCGATATACCATAGAAAAGAAATTTTGAAATTAAAATTATTTTAATACAGTTAAAGCTTCTTAGAAATTAAAAAAAAAGGATGGGGAAATATCCTTCATAGATTTATTTTTATTTTATTGCTGAGGGTATTAAAGAGAAGTCAAGAATGTTTCATGGATTTCTTATCAAACTTCACTAAGGAATAGGGATATTGACTGTAGAAATGGAGGGCTTTATCAACTTATTAATAAGTCCTTAAATTATATTCAAACAGTGAGTAGATTTTTCACCAAAAGCCTAAAATGTTCTAATAATTTCTGCAAATTAATTAGAGTAGCATTAGCAGCATTCAAAAGCTTCATTAGTTATTTGATGTTTTAGATTAATGTCACTTGGTGTTAAATTCTTTCTTAGTAAAAATACATTATCTCCCCAGTTGCATTCAGATACTACATATATCTGCAGTGGTGAAGTTAGCATTAAGCCCAGTGACCATTAGGCGAGTGCTTTTGCAAAGTCCTTTTTTGTTTTCGAAGCAAATTCATTATAGCCCTTTTTTAAGCATGATACAAAGTCATCATCTTCTTTTTTTTTTATTTCAAAGCAACTTCATTATAGCCCTTTTATTAAGAAGGTTGAAAACTCCCTGTGCTCTAATAATTTCTTTAAATTAATTAAAGTTTAGAAATGACTTTTTCCACGATTAACGAAAGTTGCAAATTTAAATGTGAAGACAATCTCTTCAGATCTATGTTTATCTTTGCTGGTGGGTATTATACAATGAAGAGGTGAATTATACAATTAAGTATTTATCTCTTGCAATCATCTTCAGTCTTAACAAAAAATAAGGATACTGCATGCAGAATAAAGTACTTTATAAGAAACCATTTTTATTGCATTTTATGCATTCACAACTGTTTAACAGGTTTGTTTTCCGCCAAAGAAATGAAATGTTACACGATTTTAAAATACATGAAATCATGCTTGTTTTAAGGTGCAATTGATTAAAAAGTTCTGTAACTTTGCATACTATTCAAGGAAAAAGACCAAAATATTGTGACATGACTTAGGAAAAAAAGCTTTTCAGAATATTGGATTTTACAATTTGCCATTTTGTAGATAGAAATTTTATTTTATTAGCAAGGGATATATGTTTATCAGTGCATTTTTAGTTAGTTTAGAAAAAAGAATCAAGAACTACCACTATATGTTGAGGGATATATTCTGTAGACATTTCATTTCTTTAAAAAATAATAGAATTTGAATATTTGTTTTAATGATTAAACATTTAAAAATTAAATAAAAAAAACTTTTTTGACAATTTTTATCTTTGCTGATTGTATCGTAGTCAGGCAACTAAATTGCTAACCCTTTCATCATTGCTCATTTTTTTCCCCGCAAAGAAGAAAAACTTTCCACAAACGGCATTTGTGTATATTATGCATGTCTGGTTATTTGGTACTAAAAAACAAATATTTGAACTGTTTTGTAAATTATTAAAATAATATTAACTTCCTTTTACATTTCTTGTAGAATTTTTATAATACTTCTTTGAAAACAATATTTTGCGTAAAATATCTATTGTCTTTTAGGAATTTTCCTTGTAATTGACATTCTTTAATTTGGTGGGGATTTAGAGATCTTGATAGTGCAACATAGAGTTAACCATGTGAGAATACAGGCTCATCAAGATAAATTCCTACATGCTCGAATGTTTGTCCCTGTGATCAGTTTATAGTCATGGCATAAGCTGGAATGACTAGAAACTGCCGGCGTTTGAGGACGAATTGCAGATTAACGTCACTTGGTGCTAAATCCATTCTTGGTAAAATACACTATCTCCCCGGTTGCATTCTGAAACTATTTCTGCAGTGATGAAGTTAGTGTCATGTCTGGTGACCATAAAGCGAGTGCCGTTGCAAAGTCCTTGCTTTGGATTCAAATTTCGAAGCAACATGATTATGACTCCTTTTTTCAACATCAACATATGTGGTGGCATGCCTGAGGGAGTTTGTTCATGTAGAAATTCTGATGGGTAATTAAGAGAATCATTTGGATCTTCAGATATGATAGAATCTGCACTATAATATAATTGACTTTCTCCTTCAGGTTTTTCAATGATGGCACGATTTATTTCGAGTCTTCTTATCTTTTGGAACTAAAATATCTCTTTTTGCGAGCTCTTCAACTGGCATGTTACACAGTTGTTCACCATAAATGGCTTCAATTAGACTGTTCTCAACAATTATTTGCTCAGGCATTTCAAGAGAATTGACTGATAATCCAAAAATATGAGGAAGAATGCTTAAACCAATGTTCAGTAGCCATATGTTGTGTTGATTTTGACCGATGCTACGCATATTTATAGTAAGGCTGAGGTGAGTAAATTTGCTACAGAGTGGTCTTGATTTTATACAGCTTTCAATAATATCAGCTGGAGTACCTCTTGGGACTACTGGAAGTGTATGTCTTAATACAAATACTTAATTATAATACTTACTTATAATACTAATACTTAATTATAATACTTAATTATAATACTGTTATTATATAACTTAAATTCGAAATAAGTTTGCTAATCTATTCGCTGAATAAATAGATGATATAATAAATAGCTGAGAATATTAGACACGTTTTTAGATTGTCAAATCAAAATATTAACTCACGTTGCCAATTGTAAAAGTATATTTAAAATCAATCAAAATATTTACTCATGTAGCCAATTGAAAAAGTATATGAAAGTTAAAAAATATTGCATTTAATCCTCACCTTGTAAAGCAAACCCTTTCAATATTTTTTATTTATTTAGTTTTTCATGCGATTGGAGTAGTAGACTGCCATCTATTTTTTTACAGTTCACTATTACAGTTCACTGTTGATATGAATACTTGAGCTATTTGATTCATTCACATTCAAGTTTGTTTATTTTCAGAATTCATCGCAAAAGGAAACAGATTTTTAAAAACTGTTAAATATACTGCTGAAAACATACAATTTTTTTTAGTTATGAATATTTTATAGAAAAATAGGCTGAACAAACGTGATTTGATGTAGAAGATATTAGTTTTTAGGTAAGAAAAAACTCTGATCCACATCTGAAATTGAAATTAAGCCTAACCGGCGGTTCGTTTACTGAGGGCTTCAATTGAAAGATGAGTACAGCCCGGAAGTGTTATACAGAGACAATGGCTATTATATATAGAATATATATATATAACAAACTCACGGCGCAACAGTCCGATGTGGACCAGGGCCGGCGGTACCCATCTCCGCTTTCGTAACCGTGGGCTTGGGGTGCCATACAGCATACGTCTCAGTCAGGTGGTCAACCTGACGTGGGACCCCCAGAGTTTAGTTCCCAAGCATGCTTGGTCCTCATTTTATCGACCCACTGAAGGGATGACAGGCTAAGTTGACCTTGCCCAGTCACAGGGTTGAACCCTGGACCTGTGGGATGGCAGATTGACGCTTTTAACCACTACGCCACAGTGCTTCATTCATATATATATATATATATATATATATATATATATATATATATATATATATATATATATATATATATATATATATATATATATATATATATATATATATATATATATATATATATATATATATATATATATATATATATATATATATATATATATATATATATATATATATATAATTTTTTTTTTTCTGAAAATTTTCTGTAAACTTAATTTTCCAATTCAGATCTGGAAAAGGTTTTAAAGGAAATGCAAAGCTTCGAAGAATTAAATATACTGGAATGTTTATTTTAAGCCCTAAATATGAACAATATTCATCCTCAAGATTTGAAATAGTGCAGAAATAGAAGAAAGATTATCTAAGATTCTGGAAAGTTTTAGCGCCAAACGCGAGAATATTTTACGGCGCTATCTTAATGAGTAGATAATAAAGTTTTGGGAAGAATAGGAATTAAAGTAAAATCTCTGCAAATTTATATTTGAAACTTAACTCGGTAAGGGGGTTATTTTGACATTAAATATATGGATACTGACGGTTATATCTCGTTTAAATTATTAGCAGATTTTTGGAACCAGTTTTAAAAATAATTTTACTTTGTTTTTTCAGCCACATTATATTATATGACATGACTTTTAATTTATTTACAATGAACAATATGATTTCTCATTATATAAATTTTACAACTACGAGAGTTCACCAATACATAATCGTATTTATTTTGTACAGACAAAGAATCTTTTCTAGTCTGATCAGACCAGGAACTGAATTTCGTCATCATTAAACGTGTAGATGAGCCCAAAGAAACGAACTCGACATTTCTAATACGGCAAGGTCTGAAAGTGAAAACTAAGACGTTCCATAGTATACAAGCTTGAATGTGACAAAAAATGTGATTGGCCCGAAGTATGTGGAATAGAGAAAGTTGTAGATGTATACAGGTTGTAAACATCAATGAGTAAAATGACGACCACTTAGACGCTGAGGTGTTCGTCAGATGGAGGAAATCGGTTACTTAGACGAGAGAACAGGTTGAAAATATCGGTGAATAAAATTATGAACGCTAAGCTACTGCAGTCTTTAGTTATCGAAGTGTACGTCAGACGTCTTTGTTCGTACCAAACGAAAAAAGTCTGATAGAAGCAAAAAGACAGGAAGACCGGTAATACACTCTGTCATAAAAAATATATGCACCCAGAAGGAAACGAACTACTATCACGAAACTTAACATGTATGTAGTGTATGAGGAGTTAAGGAAATAATTTCAAATTCAGAATAACAGACCATTTTATTAAGAAGATATGGCATGAAAAAGGTTACAAATCAGTAAGTAGTAAATCTACATCTGGCAGCTATACAAGCCGAAATACGGCGTGGCATCGAATTAATGAAGTCACCAATGACCTCCTGTGGAAGATCATGCCATAATCTTTGCAATTGGGCAGTTAATTCACCAGTATTCCGGGACGGCTGAAGTTGCCTTCCAAGAACGTCCCAGACATTCTCTATTGGCGAGAGGTCTGGTGACCTGGCAGGCCATGGGAGTACGTCATATCCTTGGAGACATTGTTGGGAGAGACGCGCAGTATGTGGACGAGCGTTGTCGTGCAGATAAATGGCAACTGGGTGACTTGATAGCATAGGTAGTACAACTGGCGATAAAATCACGTTCACGTAACTACGTGCCTTCAAAGTGCGTTGAAGGACGACTAGATGTGATCTTGTGTCCCAACAAATCGCTCCCCACGTTGTCACATCTTTTGTAATCGCCGTATGCCTCTCGGTAACAAATGCCAGATCGGACCGGTGGCCTGATCGCCTCCACATGCATATCCGCTGTTCATCAGCATTGAGACTGAATCAAGGTTCCTTGCTGAAGATCTCACGCCTCCAGTCGGTCACTCTCCAGCTTGTCCGAGATCGGCAAATATCCAGTCACACTGCCTATGATGTGGGGTCAATGGTATGTGTCTTAATGGACGTCAGCTCCTTATACTTGTGTCGGCCAGTTGTCTCCGAATGGTTTTCCTTGATACCACCGGATGTCCGGAAGGTGGTAAATGGCGTCGAACCGATTTTAACGACGTTGTTGGAGAGGACGTGGCGGTTCTTATGATTGCGCGATCCTCGCACGCATTTGTGTTCTTAGGACGCCCCGACCTTCTGCGACGGTAGACTATCCCTTCCGTGATTCATTGCTTACAACACCGAGCAACTGCCATATCGCTCCGACCGAGGTGGCGGCCGATAAGCCTGTTCGTCCAACCTGCTTCTCTGACGCCTACTATATGCCCCCTCTCAAAGTCTGACAATTGTTCGTACAGTCGCCGGTTACGTCTCAGAGGCATCTTTAGTCACAATACCGTCCAAGTCGACAGATTTGTTTGTATAACCCTATGGCACGAGCAATAATGCTTTTAAACTCTCCTAGCTGCGCTGGTCATATGCGCATAGCGCGCTTACCCTTGTCTCATTGGCGTCTAAATTTTAATCATTTGCATATCTCTTACCAGACTACTTTTCTTGCAAGTTTCCTGATACTAGCTTAATTTTTTCTGAGTGCATATATTTTTTGTGTGACAGAGTGTATTTCGACAGTGGCTGCCCATCACTATTAAAATAATTTGCGTATCCGAAGAAAAAACATCGCATGTTTGAGACGATATTTTCTAAAGGAAAATTAAGGATATATATCTATTGTGCCCGGTATGAAGGGATTAACTCGAAAACAGTGATTTAAATATACCAAGTTATTGGCTTTTATACCAATCGCAGAAATATAATTTCGACATGAGTCTTTTCTTCAAGAAATGTACTTTTGTATACAAGATTGATAGTCTCAAGCCTTTTATACAAGCGAAATTTTTTTTAATCTATCAAAATAAATATCTAAAAAAATTTTTTTGTCTTTATACTACCCTTTATACTGTGCCCTTTAGACTGCCCTTTATATGGTGCACAGTATAAGCCCTTTATACTGTGCACCATAGATATACAGGGTATTCATAAAA
>OU015500.1:53220805-53275805 GCA_907164885.2 Dolomedes plantarius | reverse complement strand
ATTATTCTAAATTCCCTTGGGCGTACGAGCTAAATTTCGCTTTTGATTCTAAGTTCTAATAACCTCGAGAGAAAATATTAAATGGCTTCCTTTTTCAAACACACGCGGCGTCCCCCAACATTTTAGATAGGCTCTGCGCAGATTACATAAAACCACATGTGACTTATCGACAACAGCAAATCCCTAATCGCTATCCTGATCACTTGACAAAGTTTATATAAACCGCCTGAACAAAAACCTGTGCGGTTTTTGGATCACGTAACTGTACTGGGTAGACGTAATAAAGTCTTTTCGTAAGAAGCCGAATTTGTCGTATTTGATATGGAGTGAGTTTTAATATTAACAGCACCTTCTCACCGTGACATGGGAGATTTCGATATCTATTGGGGCAGTGTCTGTCTCCCATGTTACTTGTAGTGTCATCTATTCTTCAAGCCACGACTACTCTTCTTCCCCTGTGATGTGCTGGACACCCATTCTCTCCTTGGGTTGTCCGGTATATTACATATATATATATATATATATATATATATATATATATATATATATATATATATGTGTGTGTGTGTGTGTGTGTGTGCGCGTGTGTGTGTGTGTGTGTGTGTGTGTAACGAATAACGGAGCGGTGAACTCTGGAACCATTGCAGGGGAATTCAAAAAGTCTGAGAAGGGTAGTCGTGGTTGATTCAGTAAAACGAGTGGCTGTCACGAATAATAATTTAAATCCATTACCAGAAAGGAAGTGGCGTTTTCAGTTCCATTTATAATCAATTTCCAGGAATTTCCGGGGAGCATCATTCAGTTTTCTTTTTACTGAGTTACAAACCATCGCGTCTGGACATTAACCCGTACATTATGGTATATTCCGGCCTCTGTCAAGATCGGTATTTACAGGACAAAGGGGACGCAGCGTGCCCAAGTTTTACATCTTAAATACACCGTGGAAAACACACAAAGCGCCAGCGAAACTAAAATCTCTCTCCCGCGTACGATTAATTTGAACTTCCGATTGGTCAAAATTGTCACCTGACTTTAACAGGTCATATGGGGTGATGGTTTTCGAAAGTTCCACGACATTTGACCTTATATAACTGTTGGACGCACGTGGCTATTAGGGGGAAAACTACTATATTATTTCGGTTATTCCTAGGTTAAATTTAAATCAGGGACATTATTCTGTTACGATAAGATGAAAGAAATTTGAACAGACGTTTTAATGATAACGGAAGGTTATTGTTTCATATATATATATATATATATATATATATAGGTTATATTATATTGTGTTAAATAACCTTATTCAAAATTTAAAAAAAGTATTAAATTTTCAGCTGTTCTGTTAATTAGGTTGTTGGTGACCCAAATGATATATGAGTGTTTCAATTATATCACGGCTTTGAAAACTAATGTTATAGGCCAAAAATACATAATTAGTACGTAGGCTTACAAATTCAAAAATTGGTTGAAATTGCTCAAAAAATTCTTTTGGGAGTCTGAGGTAAATCTACAGTTTGAATCTTTATATTTTGGGGAAAAGCTCAAAATTAAATTTTAATTATTATTGTAAAATGTTAAATTTTCTTTTGTTTATAAATTAATACTACATTTTATATTACTTTAGTTACGTAATAAGGATATATATATATATATATATATATATATATATATATATATATATATATATATATATATATATATATATATATATATATATATATATATATGTGTGTGTGTGTGTGTGTGTGTGTGTGTGTGTGTGTTTATGTTTTCCTTGCTAAACAAATGTAATTATTCAGCAGCTATATATTTTTTCGTTAATAGAAAACTTTTAGCGAAAAACCTATGATTCGTGTGATAAGCAGTCTATTAAGGAAATTTTTAATGCTTGAGATATAATTTAATTCTGTGCTTGTCGAGTTATTTAAGTGACGTCTTGATAGTTAACGTAAAATAACTTTCAGTTAAATGGATTTTTTTTCCAGCTTACTGCGCTCCGAAAAGAAATGCTCCTTGCATAAACTACTTATATATTTTTTAAACATATTTTTGAATAGAATAATATCTTCGAAAAATCGATACGAAAAACTTTCATATGGATAGGGCCATAATGTTATGTTATATCCCGTTTGAGTTTTGAGTTTTAATTTCTGTTAAATGGAAATAAGTTTCTTTAAAAAAGTCTTTGTGTCTTAAAATTCTGTAAATGAAAAAAAAAACTTTTCTTACAAATATTTAAGTTTTTTTTATTTATTTCGGAAAAAAGAATTTTAATTTAAGTACAGTATTTTTTATTATGCATTTAGGAAAAAAAATAATTTATTCTTCTTCCGATGAAATTATCGGTTTTACAGGTTTTGAAGTTCTTTCTAACTACTTACTTTTCGTGGATTGATAAAAAAAAATTATTATTTTGCAGCGTTATTTCAAGATTCGGCTATTTGAAACATTTAGCTTGATTTATAAGCTGAACATTCAGGTATTTGCCTACGTTAAAATGTCTGTTTTGGTGCATAATTTAGCTATTTTTAAGGTCAGTGTTTTAGGATTCAAAAACTGCTTTACTTTTATTCGTACGACCATTGGATGAGAACTAATGTCCAATTTAATAAACCGAAAGCTATATCACAATACCGGAAATATCATCTTTAAATGCGTTTTCTAGGAAGCTAATTTTTCAGTTACTTTTGTAAATGGGAAATATGATAATTTAAAAAGTTTTCAGTATACGAGTATTTAAATGAAATTTTGCAATTGTGTTCTTCATATTACTAACTATGTTTTGAATACAAAGCTACGCTATATGTGTTAATATAATTATTCTACAGGTACCTGCACTTAAGAAAAGTTAATTTAAAAAAAAGTCAGTGTTTTCTCACTTATTTTGGCATATTTCAGTGATTTTTGGAAATATTGTGAGAATTTTAATTCAGACCACAGTTAAGTGTCACTGTAGTATACAGGGTGATTCCAAATTCATGGTACAAAATTTAAGGGTTGGCAAAGCACACTGTAACAATCATTTATTGCATAGGAACCCAACAAACACAGAGGCATCGGGCCGGGGCCGGATGAATCCGGCCAGCCGATTTCTCCATTGCCGGGCCGGCGCATTAGGTCAGTATCGGATCCGTCACGGGCTTGTCCTCTCGCCCGCGACTTCCCCGTCGAGTGCTGGGCCGCTTCCGGTAACAATGAAGCTATCGTGCATCCGACTGCGTACCGTGATTGAACCGCAAAGTTCCCATCGATGTGGACATACAGCCTCACCATTGCCGGAGGCTGACGGGTCGGTTACGGGAGCAATAATTCGTGTCGACAGGCCGTCAAATACCCATCTCGAAACCATCAAAGCGCCGTCGATCAGGGTTACTTTCCAATGCTGGGCCATAATTGGAATTCCGACAGATTTTCTTAGACCCCTTCCTTTCACATGCTTTTTATTTTTATTAATGAGATTGTTTATGATAACAGTACTTGTGATAACAGTGTTTATGATAACATTTGATATACATCAGATGATATATATGTGATATATATCTGTAGATATCAGATGTTATATATATAATACTTGATATATATAACATCTGATACTGCCCTTACACTTTATGGCTCTCCATGTATAACTAGTATAATATTTTTAACTTTTCTCTTTTTCTCGTGTAATTTCAGGTAATAGAAAATATTAATCTCTGCTAAAACCTAAAATTTTTGTTCAGAATAATCCCTTAAAATTATATTTTGTACATGTTATTTTAAGTAAAGTTCGTAAATGTCCTCGAGATAAGAAAATTATAATATTTTCCATATAGTAAATTTATTTCATTCTTCTCAAAGATAAAAGTGAGGTGTATTATATATTTGAAAACCAAGAATTACCCGATTATATAACTTTAATTGTTATAATTTATTTGAAAATGATTTAAAATTAAAATTGAAAGTAGTTCAATGTTTTATAAATTTTGTTCAGTACTTTTTTAGTAGTTGACAAGTGAAAAAATTTCATAGTTTTGCATATCAAAGAATGGTTCATTGTTAATGCTTAGCTGTTCAAGAAATATTTTGTTTTGAGACATCTTCAAATACGTCTTGATAAGTTTATTCTTTGGTGATAAAAATAATAATATTCTGTCATCCTACAGTCTTATATTGCTGAATACGATAAGACTGAAAAAAGGACTGAACAAAATTTATAAAACATTGAACTACATTCAATTTTAATTTTAAATCATTTTCAAATAAATTATATAAATTAAGATTATATAATCGGGTAATTCGTGATTTTCAAATATATATTACACCTCACTTTTAACTTTGAGAAGAATGAAATAAATTTCCTCTATAGAAAATATTATAATTTTCTTTTCTCGAGAAAATTTACGAAGTTTACTTAAAATAACAAGTATAAAATATAAACATACCTCTCGGTCATTGTCCAATGACGGTATATTAAAAAAATGTTGGAAATAAAGAAAATCCCACACAGTCGAGCATCGGAGAGATAGGAAATGTTCAACCACGTAGAGAACTGCAGACATTAACTGTGTCGGAATATAATTGGCATAAATAGCGTGCGCCATAGGTTTCGCCAATTTTTATACGTCCTGTATAAAAGATTGGCGACTGCCCAAAGAGCATTCCCGTCTATTTTTAGAATTACCCCCCCCCCACACACACACACACTCATTCTCAGAAAACGGTCCTCTACTTGCACCTGCAAATTTCCACGGAGGGAGGACACAAAGGATCTCACCACCCCAAGCGAGGCACAGCACACAGCTGGAAAGTCGAGAGGGGGAGGGGGTGGTGTGGGGGCGGATGTGCGGTTAAAAAAACTTAAAACTAATTTATTAGTAAAATAATGAATATAAAAATATTATCATTATGCTAGATAACTACTTAGAGTTAAAAATGAATTTTACAAGTATAACTGGAAATAAACAAAACTACATTGGTTTTAAAAACGCTACTCCACGTAGCAACCAGTTGGGAAATACATTTTTCGTTTTTGTTTTAACACGTTTTAACCCATCAAATAGCGTCGGTTAGGGCGGTTTTTGTCAGGTTGCAGGAAAATACTATTTTATGCACTGATCCTATAAATCACGGCCCGGGATAATTTGCACTATATTAATTTTGAACGTGTCCACCTCAACAACTGAAAAACAAAGCTTTTTGTCTCTAATTTTTGTGCTGGATTTTGTGATTGCTGACCAATAAAAATATTTCACAGGTAAGGAAACTTGATGATATTTTTTCATTAAAATATCACAGCACCTCACTAGAATGAGCAGAAATCCATCAAATATGCCTCATTATTTACAGTGGCTCCCAAAAGTGTTCGTACACTTACGATTTTCAATGAAATAGGGGTCTATCCATTAATTAAAATGAATATTTCAGAATGCGTATTTAACAATAAGATGTATAATCTATTCTTAACAAAACTACATGAAATATTTTAAAAACATAGTAAAACTTTATTTTTAAGAAACCAGTAATCAAAAAGTAACAAAAACTTTATCCCACAACAGTCATCGAACACTTGTAAAAAAATCTCTACTTATAAGAAAATATTCTAATTTTTCGTTAAATTAATATTTAGTAGGATATCCTTTAGCATCAACAACAGCTTTTAAACGTCTGGGAATAGATTGCACTAGTTCTTTTGTAATTTCTGCATCAATGTTCATCCATTCTTCCATCATAATTGTTTTTAGTTCGCTTTTTCTTTTATAAATGGCGTGTTTTCGTACTCGAACCTCCAGTTCTCTCCAAAAATGTTCTATTGAGTTTAAATCTGGCGATTGAGGTGGTGTTTTCAAAACTTGTGGACAATTATAGAGACACCAGAGGCGAACGTTGAGAGCCGTGGGCTTAGGATCGTATGTTGATTAAAAAAAATTAAAAATTTCAAATACCCAAATTTTAGGCTGATAATTTTAAATTGTCTCTTAAAATATTTATATAAACAGCACGATTCATTATGCCATCAATAAATACCAAATTACTTAGTCCTGATGTTGACATGCACTCCCACACAAGGACACCTCCACCGCCATGCTTAACTGTTTCTACTAAGTTCTTAGGATTAAGTTCCTCATTTTTTCTTCTCCATACAATTATACGCCCATCGGAACCAAAAATGTTAAACTTGCTTTCATCGGCAAATAAGACATTATTCCAATAGGTTTGGGGCTTATTAATCATTGATAGTGCGAAGGAAAGCCCGAGCTTTCTGTTTTTCTCACTCACAAAAACAATTCTACGGGCAGAACGCCCATATAATCCAGCTGCTCTGAGAACTCGTCGAACAGTTTCAGGTGAAATTGAAGTAGAAAATGTTTCATTAAATTCTGCAGAAAGTTTTACAGCACTCAAACGTAGATTTTTCACAAATTTTCTAATTAAAAATCTCTCATCACGTTTTGTTAACTTTGCCGGGCGACCTTTTCTTATCTTGATTTTGATCCGATTTTCTTCTTTAAAGCCTTTTATCACATACTGCACAGTATAATGGGATAAATTAAGTAATTTAGCAACATTCCGAACTGATTTACCACAACTATGATGAAAAATAATCAATTTTCGATCTATGCTGTTTGTTGTTTCTTTGCAAGCCATTTTTAAATAATAAATAGAATATTACGGAATAGGCAAGCAAAAATTAAAGCCAAATGATATTTTAAATGCCACCACAATTCAAAAATAAAAATAAAGCGCCAGGCGATAATTTTAGTTATGAATTTATTAGAAAATATTTCAGTGTACGATGACTTTTGTGAGATAGTTTTTGTTACTTTTTGATTATTGGTGTTTTAAAAATAAAGTTTTACTATGTTTTCAAAATATTTCATATAGTTTTGTTAAGAATAGATTATAAATCTTATTATTAAATGCCCATTCTGTAATATTCATTTTAATTAATAGATAGATCCTTATTTCATTGAAAATCGTAAGTGTACGAACACATTTTGGAGCCACTGTAGGTGTTCATATTCAAAATGAACTATTTCCCTTTTGGAACAAAAAATAAGACATGAAATAATATCACTCTTAAAATTTTGTATATATTATTCTACTATTTTAGATTCCACCCCGGATCTAAGCAACCAAGACCGACTTACTGTTGTAGTAAGATTTGTTCTATTAAGTAATAAATCAAAGCAAATGGAAATTAGGGAGCATTTTTGGGGGATTTATTTCAATATCAGATTTCCTTGAAACAGATAAATCAAATAGGTCTACAAAATGTAAATATGTGGACAGTATGTTACATGATCCATTTAAAAATGAAAAATATATTATAGCTGAAGATTTATGCGATGAAACTGACAACATTGCCCTCTATATTTCCCTTGAAATGAACGCGTTAAATGTGATTCAATACCTATTTACAAACAACCTCATCTATTTGTGTCCAAATTTAGTGATTACCATACGAATTTTATTAACATTGTCTGTGACTGTGGCTAGCGGGGAAAGAAGCTTTTCAAAACTTAAAATAATAAAAAATTATTTGAGGTCTACAATGGGACAAGAAAGGCTTTCAGACTTATCTATTATTAGCATCGAAAAGGACATTTCGGAAGATATAGATGATCAGATATTATAACAGAATTTGCATTAAAAAAGCAAGGAAAGCAAAGATTATCTTTTTGACTGACTTATTAAGTATATGTATTAATAGATATGTGTTGTATGTATTTAATATAACGTATTCATTTAGTTGTTATATCAATACATTAATAATTATTATGTTAGGTTATAAAATTAAAAAATAAACTGAATTGATAATATTTTCTGTAATTTGTTGTTTCATTTAAGGTAAAAATATTTCAGAGAAATTTCAATTAATCCATACGGTATGAGGGGGGGGGGGGAATTATTCTCGCACACGTATGGCAGCTACCCTAGAAACTGCCCTGTATTTACTAGCACATTAAAAGCTACTAAATTACTGTCAACATTTACATACATACAAACACACACTTTCTAATTTTATCTCTGATGAGATGGAGTTTGTTTTTATGAAGCATATTCGAAAAATATGAATACAGTTCATATCAATGGGTGTTAAAACTTATAAAGTATTTGTACCTACATTTACATATACGTTGGTCTGCTATATGAAATTTATTTTCAGTCATCAATTATTTTTATTTCATTTCCTAGATTCATTCTTTATTGTTCTATACATCACTAGCTATAAAGTATGCGAATAAATACTGTAAAAATGACGAATAAAATTAAATGTACCTCAATATTTTAATAACAATATTATGACTGTATAGAGGTTTAAAAATGTATGATATGTTTTTAGTGTTTAATCTGTTAAACATTTATTGAAATGCATTCGGACGCAATTTCATTTAAAAGAGAACTGTCACTCGAAGTATTTTACTTTATGCTATGAATATATCTATCTTCTGATAAATAAAAACGGTCATGTTATTCATTACAAAATCAATATACTTACCCCCCCACCGCGAAAAAAAAAGTGCCGAAAATAAGCTAAAATGGTCATGTTTCTATAAAAAAAATGGCTCCAATTCCTGCGTCACGAAATATTTAAATCATGAAATAATTATCAACACCATCACCGAAAAATTTGAAGTCCAAATAAGTGTAACCCAGCGGTCTACCAAAAAACGAAATGTAGCGCCTAACGAAATTGATATTGGCCCAATGGAACTGGTGGTAGGGTTGCCAAGTAAATCGCAGACAACCTGAGTATGAAATGAAGCGCCAGATAGATACCCGCTTTGGCATCCAAGAGAGTCTGCCGAAAAGTCCGTCTTAATCAAAATGAAAAACAAATTTAGGCAGGTACTACTCTTTGCTCTCCTGTGCATAAACTCTTGATCGAAAAAATTATCCATTTGTAAGTAGATGTTTATTTCATTTCTATATAAAAGCCAAAAATAAATTAATATAATCTAACAATAGTTGATGTCTGTCAAAACACGACGGCTAGATAGTAAATGAATGTACTAATACACAAATTATATTCAACACACCATTGTCAAATGTTGAAAATCATAATAATGCGCAGAAACAAATTGTGATTAAGCGGCTTCGCGCTTAGTGAGTATCTAAAGACAGATTTAAAAATGTCACTGAGCATGTGCAGAAAGCAATTTTTTTAAATTGTAAATTATCGCTAATTAAACAGCATGAAATAAACAATTTCCATGAGGTTTACTGTTGTATTTCACAAATATAATTATCATAAAAATAAATAAGGCAGAGATAGATCTAGAGAGACTTCTCGGAATAAACGTGTTTACCATTAAAACATGTCACTAAGCGTGCGCGGAAACAATGAGTTTCTAAAGACAGATTTAAACATGCCACTGAGCATGCGTAAAAATCAATTGTAAATTATCGCTAATTAATGGAAATTGCTGTCACAAAAACCAAATTTAACAAATCTACAGATTACAATCTTTCGTTTAAGACCGAAATGAAGTAAATTGATGCAGTAGTTTTCTCTTACGGACTGCCCAAAAAGTCGGCTTAGCAAATTAAATATATAGATGATATATATTATGCATATATCACATAGTATAACCGAAAGATTATATTATGTCAGCCGTATACTCCTGATATAATTCAATCTTTTCATACAAGGAAAATTATGTGAATTTTTCGTGCAAAAGAAGTTTCACAAAAGTGAAATAAATATTTATGAAAAGTCTGTTTAATCTAATCTTCGCCTTCCCTTTCAAATCCATAATTCTGATGCAGATTTCTGTTACTTGTGGTTACGAATCGGACTATCGATTCCGGGACGTTACAGGGAGAGCGGTTTCGGGTCGATTCCTATCCAACCATCACCGGCCCTCAAACGGGTACACACTACGGGATTCCGCGTCGGAGATTCGTAAATCACCCGGCAACGGTACGGATCATTTTACCCGAGCCTATCGTTCTACCGGCGCCTCCAGAACCGGCCCGTCAAGTTGCCGTCAGTCTTGTGTTTGTTGGGAATGTATGGCGCAAGTGACACGTTGAGACACAAACACGGGAAAGTGGCATGGAATGAATGAAAATGGAGATTGGGTGGTTCCGTTGCGGGTAGAGAAATCCCGAACTGCCGCCCATCAGTGTCGCGCCAGCATACTGAGTGATGCCTAGTTCATGGTACAGTCTTTAAGGGTTGGTACAGCACACTGTAACAAACATTTATTGCAAAGGAATGTATGGGCGTAAGTGACACGTTGAGGCACAAACATGGGAAAGAGGCATGGAAGGAATGAAAATTGTGTGATTGGTTGGCTCCTTTGCCGGTAGAGAACAGTGAGTGGCTTACCGCCCATCAGTATCGCGGCAGTATACAGAGTGATTCCTAATTCATCGTACATACTTTAAGGGTTGGTAGAGCACACTGTAACAATCATTTGTTGCATAGGAATGTATGGGCGTAAGTGACACGTTGAGGCACAAACACGGGAAAGAGGCATGGAATGAATGAATATAGAGTGATTGGTTGGTTCCGTTGCCGGTAGAAAACAGTAAGTGGTTTGCCGCCCATTGGCATTTGCGGAAACACGCCATTCTCAGTTGTGCTGTCTTCCATGATGGGAGACTTTGCGTTTGCCGAAAAAGCATACATGCATTTCATGTACGGCCATGCAAATGGTAACGGCTACGAATAGCTGTTACCATTAATATAGACGAATGATTCGTCTATATTAATGGTAACGAATGTTATGAACGCAACGAATGTCGTCTATATTAATGGTAACGAACGTTACGAACATAACGAATGTCGTATATATTAATGGTAACCCTATGAGGAATGTCATGTGCATTCGTCATAGACTAATGCGGACGACAGAAATTTTGAGCTGTTATACCGCCAACTTCGTGTAAGAAGTTCTTTCTACGTCACCAGACACGAAACGGGTCGACCGAGAGCAGTCCAGGCCTAACGCAGTCCGAGCCCGGAATGAAGCATCTTGAACCTTGTGGATGACAAACCCGATTCAAGTACAAGAACTGTTGCACATCTACGCACTTTTGAAAACGTTTTGTAAAGATAGCACTTGCCAACGACACTGTCAATAATCAAATTTTCATTCCTTTCATATCTCTTTCCTCTGTTTGTGTTCGGACGAAGGCCGAATGCCTAGGGCGTTGGCTTTCGGTGCCGTAGTCTGTGGGTTCGAATCCCCCTATTGGCATGAACGTTTGTAGTCGTTCGGAATCAGCTTTAAGCAGTAAGTCCTGGTCTAATTATCCCTCGTGCAACAAAAAACAATGACCGTAGCGCTCTAAATCAAACCCAAACCTTCTGTTTGTGCCTCAACGCGTCACTTGCAGTCATACATTCCTATACAACAAATGATATTTACAGTGTCCTGTACAAACTCTTAAAGTTTGTACCATGAATAAGGAATCACCCTGTAGATTATTAAGGAAATTGAAACATATTTAGTAAAATTAAGTTTATTGTTTCTGGTGTAAGCACTAAATTGTACTAAAAATATATAAAAAAAATCTCTATATTTTTAAATGTTTGAAATTTTTGACAAAATTATATTTGTTTTAGTGATTTTATATACCATTTGAACTAAAAATATAAGTAATTAAAAAGCATTGTCTATCTTATACATGTTAAACACATTTAAATCCGTAACCCATATCCCATAATATAAATAAAATACTGACCCAAAACAGGAGAATACTGCTAGAATCGTAGTTGAGGAATGAATAACTATTTCCTTAGTATATATTTATATAAAGTTAAATATATAGAAATAGACTAATTTTTATAAATATAATACTAATGTTACAAGTGTTTAATCCCCTCAATAACACAAATAAAATATAAGAAAAAAAGGATATTTAGTGCATATGTTGCAATGTATTGTGGATGTATTGTGGATGGATGTATTGTTGCAATGTATATGTTGCAATGTATTGTTGCAATGTATGGAGATGTAGTGCATATGTATGCAACAGAGTTGAATTATTTTTAGCCATACATGAATACTTTTTACTGCACAATAGAAATATTATGTGCATAATTAAACGTAAATACGCCCAAATCATTCCTTCCAATACCTATCAAATTAAATTCCGAGAATAACTTGCACTGAGCGCAAACAGAAGAATATTGCTAGAATCCCAGTGAAGGAATGCTGCGTGTTGTATAACTACTACTTTAATTAGTTTGTCTGTCATGTTTTATTGAATTTAATCCATTGTATAATACGTATATGTTACACAGTGCAAACAGTCATGAAATCATTTTTAAAATTATTTGATACCTTCTAAAATCTATAAATCTATATAGAAAATAGTTTATGATCTGAACGAGTGATGATAAACTCTAACATTTATGTTTATGTATTTGGGTGTACTTAAATATGATAAGCACATTTAATTCAGTGACCAATATTACACTATACAAATAAATATAAGGAATTAAGCTATTTACTGCAATATGGTTTTTTAAACATATATCAATATTTTATATTACTCGTACATAATAGAAATAAAACCTACGTAATGAAACATACCTCCTCAAAGATCATACCTTCGAATACCTACCAAATAAAATTCAAAGAATAACATGTGCTGAAAAAAATTAGAAGAATAGTTCTAGAATTCCTGTGAGGGGAATATAAATTTATTTCCATAGTATATATCTGTATCAAGTTACGTATACAGAAATATACCAAGATTGCAAATATAATACAAAGGTTGCATAAGTTTAATTTTTAAATAATTATTGATTCGAATAAACTCGCATTACATAGCACAAATAAAATATCAGACAAAATGTTATTTACTGAACAACGTAACATGGTTTAGTTATTTTTAATCTTATATACTTTATATTGCATAACAGATATATATATATATATATATATATATATATATATATATATATATATATATATATATATATATATATATATATATATATATATATATATATATATATATATATATATATATATATATATATATATATATACACTCATGGACAAAAAAATTAGCGCACCAAGAAATAATTGCGGGATCGTATCGAAACTTCCAAAGAAGGTACATGTCGGGGAGGTATGCAAATGATTAGAAATGCAGCGTGATTGAGCATTACGTATAGCTGGTAGAGGACGTTGAACATCGTACTCTGTGGAGTATCAAACAGGTAACCAAAGCTTGTTTGAGTGTGCTGAATCATTTACAAAGGAAGAGCTGAGATAGACATGCCATTATACCGTGTTCGAAGACAATATAAACAGTTGTCGCAGTTTGAGAGGGGGAGAATCGTCGGGATGATGGAAGCTGGGTGGTCAGCTAGGCGAGTAGCTCGTCAATTAGGCCGTTCTGATTGTGTTGTCAGGAGGTCTTGGGACCAGTGGACCCGAGATATGTCATGTACACGAAGACCAGGCTCAGGACGCCCTCGACAGACCAGTCGTCGAGAAGACCGCCACATCGTAAGAAATGCACGCGTACAGCCAACTGCTTCATCGGCCTCCATCCAGGCACAGGTAGCACCTTCACTAGGGGCCTCTGTGTCTTCTCGAACCATACGAAGGCGCCTGGCTGAAGGACAGTTGTTATCGAGGCCATTGCCTACAATACACGGTCACCCCAAGTATTGTGCCGTGGCACCATGACAGCCCAGCGATATGTTCATGAAATCCTGCAACCACATGTGTTGCCACTCATGCAACGGCTCCCAGGAGCCATTTTTCAACAAGACAATGCTCGGCCTCATACGGCAAGGGTGTCACAAGACTGTCTTCTCACTGTTACTACCCTTCCTTGGCCTGCCCGATCCCCAGATTTGTCTCCAATCGAGCATATCTGGGATCATTTGGGACGACGAGTTGGGCATCCCACGAGTTTGAACGAACTAGAGGCAAGGTTACAGCAAATATGGAACGAAATGTCTCAAGACACCATACATAACTTGTATGGTTCAATGCCCGATCGTATCGCATCGTGTATTCGCGCTAGAGGGGGTCCAACGGAGTATTAACTCCTCCGTACTTTTGCCTTTTTCTCTGAAATAAATTATCCTGTTTCTTTGATTTTATTATCATTTACTTATATCAAAGTAGTCATTACGTATGTAAAATTTAGTTTCATTTTGACGACTCCTTCTTGGTGAGCTAATTTTTTTGTCCATGAGTGTATATATATATATATATATATATATATATATATATATATATATATATATTTACGAGGGTCATTTTTTAAGTAAGAACCGATTTTTAATGGAGTAAGAGAAACTTTATTTATGAAAGCAAATTGTATCACAACTTAAAATATGATATTTTTTTCACTTTTAAACATAGTCACCATTAACATTTAAACATTTGTCAAGTCGTGTCACCAGCTTTTGGATCACATCATCAAACAACTCTCCGCCTGACCATTAAACCAGTTAGTAACAGTTTCTTTCAACATGTCATCAATTTCCAAGTGCTTTCCACCAAGAAATTCCTTAAGTTTGGGGAACATATTGGAACCGACGGCTTTTCCCGGTTTTACATTTTATTACTTATAAATCTTGTTCTCTATTGTTAATATTGTATATGCATTCCGTTTTTGTCGTTTATTTTGTTAAATTTAATGTTTTCCATGAAGAGAGCCATCTGGTGGACATTTGGACTTTTTAACTACTTTTGTTTTTCGAAATTGCGCGAGCGCATCGCGTATATGATCTATATACCCAATGTGGTTACATTCTGTTCACCCGTTTGAGTTATAGTATATAGCTCCATATAGCTGTTTATAGGGGGTGTTTAATTATAACCATCCTGTATATGAGGGAAAGGTCAAGGATTAAGAGAATTTAATTCATATTTTCGAAATTTTAAAATCTTTATTACAGATGCAGTTGTTCTAATATTATCTTAAGCTTTTAGCGGCTCAAATGATATAAGAAGGTTTCAATTACAGCTCATCTATGAAAACTAACCGGCCATGACCCTAATTTTGAGTAATTAAAATTGTTTACACACAAATCATACTTTTAGTCACCTATCAAATTATATTCAGAGGATAACTTGTACTGACGAAAAATAGAATAATACGGCTAGAATCCTAGTAGGGATCTCATTCGTATATTTCTATATATGTTTTTATAAATAGAAATGTAATGTTACAATAATAATAATAAGAACATATATTTTTAATTCCGTAAATGGACTTGTATTACATAGCACAAATTAAATCTCAGTAAATTTGCTAAATTATGCTGCGTGGTTGAGTTTGTAGTAATCATGCATAATTATTATTTTATATTGCATGATAGAAATACCAAGCACATGATTAAATTTACTTTCACATAAATCATACTTTCAAATGCATATCAAATTAAATTAAAATAATAATTTGTGCTCATCCCTCAAACAGATGAATATTGCTGGAATTTCTGTGGGGATCTAACTGGCATATTTCTATACAAGGTTATACACACACACAAACACACATATATATATATACGTATATACGTATATATATATACATACATACATATATATATATATATATATATATATATATATATATATATATATATATATATATATATATATATATATATATATATATATATATACTAGCCCGGCTTCGCCCGTCTAGCCGGTCAGTTTGGGGACCGGCTGCCTTCAGCAATCATTGACAGGGAATGGAGACACTAAAAAACAAGTAATAAAGGTATTTAAATTTTGTGGTTATGCATCCCATGTCCTGCAAACAGTCGCAAGCAGAAGAAAAATTCTCCCACCAACTCGGCGAGCCGTCGTTGCCAGGGATTTTAAGAATGTTTGTTTGTTAACGAAAATCAATTTAAAACTAAACACAGTATAAAATACATAGTTAAAATATGTGAAAGACCCTAAAATAAAACTGAGATTAAAATCAAATAAAATGAGAAGTATATTTTAAATTTATAGAAATACAAAAACAAAATAAATTACTGAAAAAGTTTACTTTAAAACTGAGATTAAAATCATAAGTGCAAATTTACAGAAAAGGAATCACAGAATAAGTAAAATCTAAACACAAAGTATATCAGAAGTATAAATGAAAGACCCTGAAATAAAGCTGAGATTAAAATCAAGAGAGCAAATTTACAGAAAATGAAATGAAAAGTATGTTTTAAAATTATAGAAATAAAAAAAAATATAATTACTGAAAAAGTTTGCTTTTCAACTGAGATTAATATCAAAAATGCAAAACTAAAGTAAAAGAAACACAGTATATATAAAAACTAAGCACACCTTAAATAACCTAGAATAAATAACAGTATAAATGAAAAATATGTATACATTTATAATAAACCACTAAAACCTGTAAACGAAAAATGTCAAATTGTGTTTTGGAATGGACTTCTAAAATGTAAATGGCAACAAAGAACATTTGTTTACAATCTGAGACCGGTAATTCTTCGAAATGTCTTAAAATATAATTTTTTTGTATAAAATCTGACTTGAAAGATTATTATTTTATTTTATTATTCGGGTTTAATATATGACTTGAAACTTTTTGAGTGTATTTATTTTACTATTGTTTTTGCTTCTCGCTGTTCATTAAGTCCAACATATCTGGCTTGAGAGTTGTCAGGCTCTTACATTTCTGGATTTATCCTTCACAAATTGTTGGTTTATTAATAATTAAAAATTGACGGTAATAAAATTTAAAATTCGGGCTTCGAGGTGCACGTGCTCATCGTCTGCACTACCTGTGTGCCGAAGTTTATGACTGTAAGTGTGATAGATTCCTCTGGAGACCACACACACACACTTCCTTTTATTAATAAATAAATAAATACATACATATATATATATATATATATATATATATATATATATATATATATATATGCATGCACTAAGGTTACATAAATTTAATTCCGTAAATGGACCCGTATTACATAACACAAATATAATATAAGGGAATTTACAGAAGTTATTTATAATCATACGTAAATATTTTACATTGCATAATATGAACATTACGCGCATAATTAAATTTACTTTTACGCAAGTCTTACTTTCAAATGCCTACCAAATTAAATCAAAAGAATACACTCCACTGACACAAAACAGAAGAACAATACTAGAATCCCAGTAAAGGAATGCGTAGAACAATACTAGAATGTTATTTTCTTAGAACATTTGTATATAAGGTTATATAATTAGAAATATACTAAGGCTGCAAATGTTTAATTCCGTAAATGAACACATATTACGTAATGCAAATAAAATAAATGAAAATCAGCTATTTCTCGCATAATGCAACATAGTTGAGTTATTTATAATCATACATAAATAATTCATATTGCAAAATAGAAATATTCCTTACGTAACTAAATGCACTTACAAAAATCATAGTTACAAATACCTATCAAATTAAATTGAAAACATAAATATTACGCAACCCAAAATAGAAGAACACTGCTAGAATCCCTGTCGAGATATCTTTTGTATATTTCTTCGCAAGGTATATAACCTTCCACATATATATATATATATATATATATATATATATATATATATATATATATATATATATATATATATATATATATATATATATATATATATATATATATATATATATATATATATATATATATATATAATATATACGTATATATATGTATATATATGTATATACCTTATATATATATATATATATATATACCCAACAAACACAGGACTGACGGCAGCTTATCGGGCCAGTGCTGGAGGCACCGGTTGAACGACAAGTACGGGAGAATTTTGTCGGGCCACTGGCGGGTTGTTTACGAACCTCCGAAGGGGAAACGCTTTCCGTTTACGTGTTTCAGGGCCTGTTATGGGTTGATATGAATCGTACCGAAAGCGTTTTCCCTGTATCGTCCCGGAACTGCACCTCCGATTCGTAACCACAAGTAACAGATATCTGCATCAGAATTATGGATTTGAAAGGGAAGGCGAAGATTAAATTTAACAGACTTTTCAAAAATATTTATTTCATTGTTGTGAAACTTCTTTTACGCGGAAAATTCCCATAATTTTCCTTGTATGTAAAGATTGTATTATGTGAAAAGTATTATGTGAAATTGTATAATTGTATTATGTGAAAATTCACATAATTTTCCTTGTATGTAAAGATTGTATTCTGTGTGTATGTTTTTAACTCCCTAGAAGCTTATAAAAACAGATGAAAATTAGTTTCATTGTTTATTTTTATATATTACTGGAGAAATTAAATATCTACTTAAAAATGGGTCCTTGTTTCACCACTCTTTATTTATAAGAGAGGAAATAGTGATAAAATTTGTATTTTTTTAAATTTCTTCTATAGTATATTAAAATAATAATATATATTTTTGTAGATAAAATATTCAAAATATATTTTTCAGGAAATTTACATATTCTAAGTATTTCTAATTGTTAGATGCCATTATAAAACAACTGATTTTGTAGAATTTTTTCTCGAATTTCATCGTATTAATTTTACAGTAACATATTCTTATAATATAAATTTGAATGAAAGAAAAAGAATTTTAAATTTACAGACCTTAGTTAAAATAAACAAATCACACATATTTAGAAAAATATTAATGTAATGTAATGTCAGAGACATAGACAGTAGATGTCATGAGACACCAAAAAATATCAAAAAATAAGACCCTTTATCCTCAGTACGTACATTGAAGAATATATATTACATTGTTTTTTTTTGTAATTGAATCAGGATACGAGAAATAATATTTACAATAAGAAAAAAAAGGCCAAAAAATTAGTTTAAATAAATGTTAGAAATAAAAATTAAGGCAATTAAGTTTAAAATAATAAGTAAGTTATATTTAATAAATTAAATTGGCAGGTTTGAACATCCGTGAGTACAGATAACAGAACTGCACTTTGTAGGATCGAACCGAGGACTGAAGCATGGGAAGCAAAAACGAACGCCCCACACCAGCATTCCCTGATAGGGTATCAAGTGTGGAACTTGAATAAGAGGAAACTGCCTCGCATGGAACAGAAAAATAAAGGAAAAATGTTAAACACTATCAGAAACCACACTATCAGAATAACACTATCAGAATTAACCTGTGAACAATTAATGGACTGGGTAAGATTTGAAATATTAAGATCGGAACATAAATTTTTAATTTTTAAGTGGCCGTTCGGTTTTGGGATTTTTTTTCCAAAAAAATTCAATGCGTAAGTAAATTAAGTAATTTTGAAAGGTCCGATATTAATCCAATTGCAGTAATGTTTTCAGATAAGATTTTGACAAAGTTTCATGAAATTGACTTGGGATATTGAATTTTGACTAGGTTGTACATTTTGTTGAGGGTATCTTTGTACCCTTCCGCCATTAAAAAAAAAACATGGCTCAGGTTTGGTTTCCCGCCTAACAGGAAATTCATCATTAGCAGCGGGAATTTCTTTCCTCCGGATTACGACAGTTTCCTAGGATAGAAAATTGGTTTGAGAGATTGATTCGATCATTAATGCTAGTTAAGTTAGAGTCGAGAGCAATTCGCTTTAGATCAACCCAAATTTTAAAAATCACATTATGTTCGATTTCGTTCAAAATTACCACATCACATTGCATACCAAGATTATAATATTTTATACATTACATATACAATGTATTTTTCATTTTCATAATAAAACTAAACTTTTGAATGTAGTTGACTTTTTTATGCGGCCCGCCTGCCTTGAAAAAATTTACCATGTAGCCCAGATGCTGCAAAAGGTTAAACACCCTGCTTTAAGCTCATCAGCCTGATTCAGAGGTTTAACTTTTTCAGATTTAGGAATATAATCAAAAGTGGGTGTAGAAGAAAATTTAAACGCACACTTACTGTGCATAAGATTAAAAAGTTCTTTGAGATTGGGGATGTTAAACGTTATTTTGAAAAAAAAAAAATTCATGTTTTTCAAAAGTCCATAGTAATCACACATGGTTTCCATTACTTATTTCACTGACACATTGAATTGTGTTTTGTTTTGTTTTTTATTATTAAATTTTGGCATTATCTTTTGAGAATGTATTTTCGTTTTTATCAATGCAACTCTTGCAGAAGTGCCACGGACGGGTAAGGGTGACTCGGTAACGAATTTAACAATCCTTTCTACTGCTTGTGTGTGACATGGAAAATTGCTGAAGTCAGTACGTTGACTCTCCTGATCAGATTATTTTGCTTCCTTTAGAAACTGCTTTAGTTTGTAATCAGAAATATGCCTCGTTCTGTTACTTTAACATCTTTACGTACAATCATATCAATATAATCCTTGGCATCAAAGTTTATACGTTGAACTTAAAACTTTCCAATGCCCCCTTCATTTTTCAGTCCTTGCTTTTAGAATCCGGCGTAATCCAAGCTGTCTTACGTGGCTGCGATCAACTGATATCATACATAGGAGGAGATTTTCAGAAGCAGCAAAGTACGAATTTCTTTGAATGACTGGGTCAATTACATTTTTAAGAGTCTGATGGAGGTAACGTGAATAGCTTACAAGTTTCCACAAGTGCTTCGATCCATGGATATAAGATAGTTTCCGCTTTATGTGAAACGAAACAGATGCATATACTTACAAAATGTACTCAGTCAGTATTCGGAGATTTTTTTTGCAGTACATTCTGTTCCCACATACAAGTGAAGTATTCGGTTTGCTAATGTAAGCTATCATGAATAACAAAGTTTTCCTGGTTTTCTCATAGACAAATCAGAAGAGCACCTTCCAACAGAGATTGCATTAGACATTTCTAACAAATATTTTGGGTCCACACTTAAATCATCCTTAATTTCTAGTAATGGAATGCCATTTTCAATAGGTGATAATTCAATTACTGGAAGTTCATAGCAGTTTTCTAGTTGTTTACCTATTTCTCCTCCAAATTAGGACGTAGGCGCAGTTCATTTCCATGAAATAGACAAATCAACCACTGCAGTGGCCTTCTTAATTCCTTTTCAAATAAACGAACCACACCATTATTCAATCCAGTGTTCACGGCAGTTCCACCCATTCCAATTACAGTAATGTTTAAATTCTGGTTGTTGTCATTGAAAAATGCTATTATGCTATCTTATATACATTTTCCAGTGCCAGAAATCTGCTTCTGAAAATCTCGTCCTTTGTATGATATCAGATGATCGCAGTCATGTAAGAGAGAGCTTGGATTACCCCGGAATCTAAAAGCAAGGGCTGAAAATGAAGGTGGCATCAAAAAGTTTTTATTTCAACGTATAAACTTTGATGCCAAGGATTATATTGATATGATTGAATGGAATGATGTTAAAGTAACAGGACTTCCTATGAAGAGGCATATTTCTGATGACAAACAGAAAGCAATTCAATGTGTCAGTGAAATAAGTAAAGCAAACCATGTATGATTACTATGGACTTTTGAAAAATATGAATGTTTATTTCAAAATAACACTTTGCCTTTAAAGACATTACATTAATATTTTTCTAAATAAATGTGATTTGTTTATTTTAACTAAGGTCCGTTAATTAAAAATTGTTTTTTTCATTCCAATGTGTATTATAAGAATATACTACTGTAAAATTAAGATGATGAAAATTGCGAAATTCTACAAAATCAGTTGTTCTGTAATGACATCTAAAAATTAGAAATACTTAGAAATACCTAAGTTTCCTGTAAAAATATTTTGAATATTTTATTTACAAAAAATATATATTATTAATTTAATATACCATAAAATAAACAGAAAAAAAGAATTTTATCTCTTTTCACAAAAATATCTATTTTGAAGCACCTGAAAAATATTTCAGTAGAGCAATAAAATTTTATATTCAATACCAAAAGGCAGCTTTTGAAAGCTATAGCATAATGAAATTTCAAACCATCTTTTTTTTCGCCTCGTCATACTACAATGCACTAGTGTCATCTGATTGGACATTCAGTTGCACGTGATTGAAAAGGCGCCATTAAAGATTGATTACAAGTTCGCTGAAATTAATCCACAAGTAAGTTTCATTCGTTAGTCTTAAATTATTGCCTTTAGATTTTATTTAACACCCTTACATAGTGAACATTATTCTATTTCTGTTATAAGATAGTGTTTTAATCCAAGTTATAATATGAATTGACCATATTTCAGATCAAACTCTACTGAACTGAGTGTATTGAATTAGCAATACTTATGGCACTTACGAGCACTTTCGTATGTATAAATAAAAACATTTTGTTTCGGAATAATTTAAGATTCGTTTTTCAGTTAATATTTTAGATGGACAAAGGAAGTAAATGGACTCTTGTGAAAGTCTTAAGTATTTGCTAATTAAATTAATATTTAGAATTGTAATTTGTACGCACTATTTAGATTTTTATATCCTTTAGAAAGTATAAAATACATGACACAAATATCAATTCCAAATCTACATAGTTGAAAAATAAAAATGCATTTTCATTTCCAGTAGAATATTTTCCATTTTATTTCTTTAAAGAAATTTGAAAGAAAATTATAATGAAATTTTTTTTAATATGTTAATCCAAATTAAACATTTTTTTACTACTGGATTGATAAATCAGTTACACATGATTCCTCCATAGTAAATTCATGCATAGTATTCCTGCATAGTATTCAATGGTGGAAAAATTGTCCATTTTCCTATTAAATATATTTTACAATGTTCTTATTGCCAGGTATCAATAGGCAACAAATTATCCATGTCTAAATGTTAAAAGATGGATTCAAAAACGTTCCACATTATAAAAGATTCTAAAAATGAACTTGTAAATCATACAAAAGGATCTATTTCCGAATTCCTTATCAAATTGTGTTTTGAGTAAACTTTATAAAATACACTGCATTTTATACATTATAAAGAAATAAAGAACAAATATTCTTAAAATTTTTGTGTTCATAATTTAAAAGAATGTATTTAGTATAATTATATATTTTAATTTAAATACTAAACACTAATAGGTATTTTTCATGTATAATCTTAATAGCCTTAAAATATAATTTTTTTAAAATTCTATTTATAATGTTCTATGTGTACACTCAATTGCTATATATGTATATGTTATTCCTACTGGGTGAAATTTCTTTATGTCTATCGAGAGCAAAGATATATTCAAAATTTCAAAACCAGATCAAAATATTGTTTAATCAGTATCCACATGTCAAGTAAATATTGAAACAATAGCAAATATTGGAGCATTTTTTTATTTTGAATATCTCATTAAATAAAAAGCTTATTTAAGGAACATTTTGAATTTCAATTGCTATTAATCAATATTTTGAACTGGCTTTGATATTTAGATTATATTTCTACTCTCTCTGAAGATATAAAATAAAACAATTTCACTCTTTAGGAATAACATAATGGTGCATACTTTTTGCAACTGAGTGTATATATTCTTGCAATTGAGTGTATATATATTTTCAAGAATTATTAATTTTTGTATGTATGTGAACTCCATTGTATTCCTGAATTCATTCAAAGAACCTCTGG
The DNA here is from genome assembly GCA_907164885.2 of Dolomedes plantarius. Classification (NCBI taxonomy): domain Eukaryota; kingdom Metazoa; phylum Arthropoda; class Arachnida; order Araneae; family Dolomedidae; genus Dolomedes; species Dolomedes plantarius. Next base: position 53,252,337 of record OU015500.1, on the reverse strand, counting down.
AGTAATGAGAAGTTTAGAGTTTTAAATTTGTGTCAATATAGATGCCACGTGCATTTAATTTTCTAATTTGTATCGTGTTTGAAATCACTTTTATCAGTGTTATTAGAGATGATGGCAGTGAAAATTATTCCAAAATAGACTATTTAGATACATAAATTGTTTCTTAACTTATTAATTTGCATTCCATGTTTTTAAATTATATATTTATAAGTATATAGATTTGTAGATTATCAGAATGTGTACATACAAAAAATTGCTTTATTGTAATAGATATTGTACGATAAGAGTTTTTATAAATCTGAGAATGTTCTCAATAACTATCTATAAGCTGTTCATCTCTAAAGGTCTTTTGGAAATTATTTTGTTGTCATGCTGTGCAAAATAAATGTGAACTTATTGGCTTAATATATATATATAAAGGGTAAAATTAGTTTCTTTTCCCCTTTTTATATTAGTGATAAGCAAGTTTATAAAGAACTCTACTTTTCAATACTTCTTGGTTTGATAAAACATTAAATTTTTATTATGGCATTATAAGAAAATATTGGTTTTTTTTACAGAATTTTGAAACTGGAATCTATTCAGAGCTTCAGGCTTGAAAGACAAATACCACTTGGATCTCATAACCTGCGTAAGTTTTTAACGCCACTGAGCCTACCTTTTTTTATTCTCGAGATATACTTTTATTTTCAGCAGTGGACTTGTGGCCCAAATCACTGTTTTTAATATTTTTTTAGATTTATTTTAACTAATTAAATTTTTTCTATGAAAAAAACTAAAAATATTTATTAAACAACTAAAAATTTCAAATTAGTTTTTTTAACTTAGACGCTAATCTGAACTTTCTCATAAACTTTGGTCTCAATAATTTGTGGATAGAATATTGATTTTCTTTATTTATTCTTTTTTAACTGTGAAGCTTGTTGTTAAGGTTTTAGGTGAGTGAGAAAGTGCAGTCCGGGGATTTCAGTTAACACGACTCTTGTGAAAGACTTTAACTCTTGCCAAAAAAAGAGATTTATATTATAAAATTATAAAATGCCAAGGTTTATTTAGAAAATATAAAATGTGTTCATAGACAAAGTTTGTTTATAAAATTGTAGATAAGACATCCATTGTGAGTTGTGGTTTATTATATCAAAATGTGTGTTTGATAAGTGAATGAAATAACCCTTTCTTAATAATGGAATAGAACTCCTGTATAATCAATGAATTCACGGATACAAGATACAGTTCCAAAAAGCAAAACGCCTGGTTTACAGAGTCTTTTATAATAACAGAAAAATGATATTTATATTATGAAAATGTGAAGTGCCAAGCTTTATTTATTCTTAATGGTTAACATTAAAATTTTAAAAATATTTTTAGAATTTCCTGATAAGTTGTTAGAGGTTCGTTGATAATTCATTACAGAAGTAGTAAAAAGGAAATTGCTTTTGGATGTATTAGATCATTAGTTAATGGGCTAAGTAATTTTAAATTTTGGTAAAATTTAATTTTATGCATGCCATAAATTTTTCTCTCTGTTAAACATGTTTATTCCATTTTAAGTCTTAATACTTATATAAAGAATTTGGATTAAATGAAAACAGTAATGAGTGATGGTGAAAATGTATTAAATGTGGTAATTGAATTGCTTGATGTTCTAAGACATAAAATTTCTGATCATCAAAATACAATAATTGACTTCTTGACTGAACAACTGACTTTATTATTAAACAATATCCTATTTTGCTACCCCCCTTGTTTAAGTATATAATCATCCTTCAAATCCTAATAGACCATTATTTTATATTTTTGATCCTGTACTAAATTTGTACTAAATTTTTTAAAATTCCACTGAGCATCTTGTTTAGCTGTTTAAAAAATGGGGGGAAATGCATTGTAAATTGTCTTTACTTTCTCAAAGTTTCATAATTAAATATGTTGATAAAGTTGTGCCTGAAAAATAACTCAACTGATTCTGAACATCAGTTGGAGTTTTATGGAAAGCCAAATTATATGGAAAGTTATACAATAGTTAGTTGAAATTGTTTCTTGGAAGTTTTGCGAGGTAGTAATCTAGTTCATGTATATTAAAGTCTTATTTAAATATTGTGCTAAACATATTCAGCACATTGAAAGTCTGATTACTTCTCAACTTTTAATCACCAGGCAATTTTTGGTATTAAATTATATGCTCAGTGCATATTCCATTATGTGTAATTTTCACTTAATCTGATTTGAAAATTCATGTGAGGAGAAATTTTTGGTTCAGTTAAATCAGAAAATTGTAGAAAACTTTTTAAAAAGTTGGTTTTTTCCCATTTTTTTCAAACTGTGACACTGAAAATACCGATTATGTCTTTAGCCCTAACATAGTTTTTAACAATGATATGATCCATAACAAAAATTCGATGCTACATTTTTTTTTCTTCTTTTATTTATATTACATTTATTTTCCTCATTGTATAACTTTTTGAATACTACTCAAACCAATTCTATTGTTACTCAATTTCAAAAAATCATATTTCAAATTTTAAGGATCGATCGGTAGTCAATGCGCTGAGAAGGGCCCTAGCTGAATTCAATTTGTATCCGTCCCAAATGTTAGAAGCATGCTAAATTTTTTTTCTTCTTTTATTTATATTACATTTATTTTTCTCATTGTATAACTTTTTGAATACTACTCAAACATCAATTCTATTGTTACTCAATTTCAAAAAATCATATTTCAAATTTTAAGGATTGATCGGTAGTCAATGCGCTGAGAAGGGCCCTAGCTGAATTCAATTTGTATCCGTCCCAAATGTTAGAAGCACGCTACGCCTATGGTCCAAAGTATACATGTAAGGGGGTCATACTACCTTTTTTATTTCACTGATAAGCAAATAGACGAGTGCTCTGCACTAAAACGTTTTACTGATCTTGTTGAGAAGTATTGGAGAGCACGTGCACTGATTGCATAGGTGCTATTTTTGGTAGTGTGTGGCATTTGTAAAATAAATAAATAAATAATGAACTCTGCTTTTCAATGCTTCTTGGTGTCACAAATCACTCTAATTTTTATTATGGAATTGTAAGAAAATATTGGTTTCTTTACAGAATTCTGAAACTGGAATCCATCTTCACATTGTGATTTCCATGAAAAGATTCCACAACTCACTTGGCAGTGTGCTCGATTCATAATCTGTAAGTTCATTTTAACCTCACTGAACCCATTTTTTTTTTATTCTCTAGATATCCTTTATTTTTTTCAGCAGTGAACTTGTGGGCAAAATCACAAAGTTGATAATATATTTTTTTTAAATTTATTTTTTGTACTTAAATTTGAATTTTTCTATGAAAAACCATAAAAAATATTTTTATTACATAATTCTTAATTAATAAACAACTCAAATTTTCAAATTTCTCTTTGTATATTTTATACGCTAATCCGAACATTTTCATAAACTTTGGTTGCAGTAATTTGTGGATTGATATTGATTTCCTTTATTCATTATATTTTTAGCTGGCAAGCATGTTATTAAAGTATTAGGTATGTCTGAAAGTGCAGTTCAGGGACTTCAGTTAACCGTGACTCTTGTGAAAGTCTTTTATCATAACTGCTTACCAAAAAGAATTTTATATTTTTATATTATAAAGATATAAAATGCCAAGGGTTATTTTACTCTTGATAGTTAATGTTAAAAATTTTTTAATTTAATTATCAGAATTTCATGAGAAGTAGTTAGATGTTCATTCATAATTCCTTACAGAAGTAATAATAATAATAATATTGCTTTTAGATGTATTAGATTATTCGTTGATGAGCTAATAGGTAGTTGAATGTCATTTGGAATACTAACTTATGCCTAGTATTTAATTTTATTATTTCATTGTCAAATTTTGGTGGAGATCTGTCACATAAAATATATTTTTGTGAGCAGCTGTTATTATAAAGTGTAAGGATAAGGGCAGTAAAAAAATATTCCAAAATATATTATTTAGGTTCAGTTAATTATTAAATAATTGTTGACTATAATAAGGTTATGTTTGCAAGTGTGTAGGTTTTTTATGGTGTATTATTTGGTTTATCTAAGTTAAGTTGAAAAATGATGCAAGCATACAAAGATTGACTGGCTGTCAATGTTGAGTGCAGTAGCATAGATTATTTTACAAAGTGCAATAAAATACTTTTAACTTTTCAAACCGAACTTCTAACCAAAATTTAAAAAAAAATTTAATGAAACTTTTAAAATTGGAAATATTTTCATGGATCTAAGGAATGGAACATAACACCTGTATTGTCAACTAAGTCATGGATAAAAGATGCAGCCCTAAAAGCAAAAGGCCTGGTTTCTGTATACTTTTATAATAATCATGTTACAACAGTATACAGAAACCAGGCTTTTTGCTTTTAGAACTGAATCGTTTATCCATGAATTTGTTGACTATACGGGTTTTCTATTCCATTGTTAAGATCTGTGAAAATACTCTCATTAGCAAAATATTTTTTTAAAAACTTAAATTTGGGTTAGAAGCTTGGTTCAAAAAGTCTAAGTGTTTTTTCACGCTTTATAATATAATCTATGCCATTTCACTCAACATTGACAGCTAGTCAATATTACCCACCTCATTTTTCAAATTAACCTAGACTAATCAAACAATATATCATAACAATTGTTTAGTAATTACTGAATCTAAATAGTATATTTTGAATAATTTTTTACTGTGGTTATCCCTAATAACAGCTGCTCACAAATAAAAAAAATATTTTATACACAGATCCCCACCATAATTTGACAATTAAGTAACAAAAGATATGCTCTATTAAAATACTATGCAGAAGTTAGTATCCCAAATTACTTTCTACCACAATTTTTGTAAAACCAATTACTGTGAAAGCTACATCATATAATAAAGTTTTACTTTATTCATTATTATAGTAATAGATTAGTTGTTAAAGAGTATTCACCCTTTTCACTAAATTTCTCAGTACAGTAAGACATTCAATCCTGTCAATTAAATGATTAGTTATTACAGATATAAATAAAATAGATTAGAATGCCTTGATAGAGTACAATAATTGAAAGCTGACTGAGAGACTTGAGATGACAACAAAATTTTCTTTTCACTATCGAGAATCACTCTCACGTTGAAAGTAAAGAAACACAAGAATGAAGATTGAATACTATATAAAATCTTAAATTTCTAAATCTGACCCAGCATCTGTATTAATGCTCTCTATGCCATGTTGTAATCAAATTTAGAAATTTAAGATTTTGTATGCTAATGTTTTACTTAGCATTCAATCTTTATTCTTGTGTTTCTCTACTTTCAACAGCATTATTGTCAATAGTGAAGAGGAAATTTTGGTGTCATTATAGACAAGTCTCTGATTCAGCTTTCAACGTTGAGCTGAAATTATGCTCAACATTAAAAACTTTGGAGAGAAATTTAGTGAAAAGGGGAATACTCTTTAACAAATATTTTATAACTATTTTCTATTAGTATATTTATTTAATCAAGTAAATATTTTTTACATGATGTAGTTTTCACAGTATGTAATTGGTTTTACAAAAAAAATGTGGTAGGAATTTACTTCTTGGAAGTAGTTATCAATAAAATGACAACAGATTTAAAACTGCACTCATGTGTTGGGTGCTGTTTTGTATCAAGTTTTTTTAAACCCCTGTCTCAGAATTTATATTTCCTAATTGGATTTATTTAATTCTACTTTATCAACAATGAATTTTTCAACTACTTTCAACAATCAACTATTTTTACAACAATAAATTACCCTTTAATGTACAAAACTATGCAAAAAATAATTTTCTTATCTGCAGAGCATTTACTAACTCTACATAGAAAAATAATTTAAATAAATTCTTTTGATTCATAAATTATATCTGGGGATGGGAGTCATTTTCCTTTCACATAAATTTATGAACTGATTTTCTCTTTCTTTTTTTTCCCTAGATGCTGTAAAGATGGAGCCAGAGGTACAGCGAAAGGATCCTGTTTTGTAGAAAATATAGAAAAAAATTGTGTAAATGTGCTATGTACTTTCTAAATAAACTATTTTTACTTTAAACCAGCTCTTTTCTGTATTTAAAAACATGTGTGTGTATAATTTTTCTCAAAATTACAATAGAAGATATTACTATCATAGTACTATTTCTCAAAAATAGTACTATCAAGTGTTGGATATTAAGTCCAATATAATAGAAAAGAAAATATTTTTTTAAAATGACATAAGAATTTAATGAATTACTCTTTAATTCACAAAACTATGCAAAAAATAATTTTCTTATCTGTAGAGCATTTATTAACTCTACACCAAAAAATAATTTAAATAAATTCTTCTGAGCAAGTTTTCACAAGCTCACAAAGATGGGCTTCATCATACACACTACACATTACTCAGGTTTGAAGAATGTATCAAATTTATGTTTATAAATTTATTAAATTATGTTAATAAATTTTATACTGGGGAAGTACAAGTTTTTTGGGTTAATTATTAAAGTAGTACTGTTTTACATACTATAATCTCATTCTAAATTTAAAAAAAACAAACTGTAACCTTAGATCGAGTGGAAAGATGATTTAGCTTTAATGGTTGGTATTAATGTTATCTTAACTTTCAAATTTGGGTAAATGTATCTTAATACAAAATGAGGTTTTGTTCTAACAAGTAAATTTTTAGGTAATAACAAAGATCAGTATTTGGTAATACCTAAAAATACATAAGGCAAAACTGGAAAGAATACTAGAAATATGAAGGCAAAAAAATAATAAAAGTGAAAGGGTTGATATCAGAGGTTAATCGTCAATGAAATAAATAATAATAAAAAGCATATAAACAAAAGGGTCCTACGCAAAACTTAGAAACACTGCCGGCGGTCCGATTCTGGTAGAATGCTGGCATGATGCCCGGACCTACGGCACATTGCTGTTTACGAGATGGGTAGATGACGGTATGTCGACACCAATTATTGCTCCCGTAACCGGCCCGTCAACCTCCGGTTACGTTCCGGCTATCTGTCCGCATCGATGGCTTAATCGCGGCTGCCTAACGGTTCGTAGTCGGATGAACGATGGCTCGAATCCTACCGGAAGCGGCCCGGCAGTCGACGGGGTAGTCGCGGGCGAGAGGACACAGCCGTGACGGAAACGATACTGACCTAATGCGCCGGCCCGGCAGTGGTGAAATCGGCTGGCCGGAACCTTCCGACCCCGGCCCGATGCCTTTGTGTTTGTTGGGTATATATATATATATATATAATATATACGTATATATATGTATATATATGTATATACCTTATATATATATATATAGTTCCTATATATATATATATAGTCCTTATATATATATATATAGTTCCGTAACTGACTGACTCACTGACTGACATACAACGTAGAGACAAAACCGCTGGACCTAAAGGTCTGACATTTTACATGACGAATTTTCTTATAGTGTAGGGGTGCACTAAGAAAAATTTTGACAATTCTTCTTAGATTTTTTTAAATTAAATTTTTAAGCTGTTTTAGTAACTTTTTTTAAGTTTTCATTTAAAATAATAACTTGAGGGTAATAAAGTTTATATCACGAGAAATATCCTAAAAATTCCTTTAAAATGAAATCTCTTTCGAATCTTTACCTCTATTTTCTGATTTTTGGTGAATTTTTGAAAATTCATTTTTAGAATTTAATTTATTAAATGTTGATCACGTGATTTCTTTTTTTGGTACTTTAAAGCAATTTACCGTCACGTCCATAACAATGAAATAGAAAAAAAATCTCCCTTGCTAAGTGGCAGACGATTGGACATTGTCCAAAAAAATATTATAATATAGTAAAAGATATGTTCCTCAAACTGTACTATATTAACTGTACTATATTCTTTAGTATGTCCTATTAGATTTAATTTGAATATTTTCTTCTACATTATTTTGTCTATAAAATATCCCTTGCTATTTTTTTATAAATATATATATTTTTTGTACATCAATTCTATACATTGATCGTCGTATTTATTATATATATATATATATATATATATATATATATATATATATATATATATATATATATATATATATATATATATATATATACCAAGATTACACATATAATACTAAGGTTACATAAGCTCAATTCCGTAAACGAATCCGTATTACATAACAAATAAATTAAAAGGAAATTTACTGAACGACGCAGTCAGGATGATTTAATTATAATCATACAGAAGTATTTTCTAGTGCATAATAGAAATATTATGCACATAGTTAAATTTACTTACACACAAATCATACTTTCAATTGCCTATCAAATTAAATTGAAAGAATAACTTGTACTGACCTAAAACAGAAGAATACTACCAGAATCTCAGTGAAGGAAAGCTACGCCTCATATTACTATGTCTGTAATTAATATCGCATTAGTGTTTAAATCAGCGTGAATATTTATCTAAATGACTCCCAAATGCACTTTAAGATTGCCCGTACAACGAAGACTCAATGGCTTGTTAACGAATTTATAATAATGTTGTGTAAAATTATCTTCGCATTTATCAAGGGTGGAGTGCAGTTAAGAGATATCTGTTTATGTAACTTGAGAATTTTAATGTGCTTTAATGAAGTATACGAAATAAATTCTAATTGATACCAAAATTGTTTCGTTTGAAATTTAGTTCCTGCTATTGCTGGAAATAGTTCTCTTCTCCTTTGATGTATTTTTAAAGGTTACTAAAGGAAATGTATTTCTATAACTTAGAATATGAAATACATATGCCGTGTACAACAGTCTTAAAGTGGTCTCCAGAAATAGCTGCATATCGGAAGTAAAAAACAGCTTCTGTGTTTTAATTCTGTTAAGGGAAATTAATTTTTCTATTTTCCTTAAAATATAATTTTCATAATATACGAGTCAAACAAATAGTCACAGAATTCAACTCCTTCAGTGATAAAAATTAAAATTTGTAATGTTCTTAAATATCCTTTACCGGCTGCAGATTAGTTAGGTTTTTTAATCGTGTAGCTGGACATATTTTGTGTTCACTTTTTCGGAATGGTATATTCAAATGTATTGTTCCACATATTTTCCAGAAAATACGTGGTATGATTCATCCAAAAAAGCCGAATTTTCTTTTTGGAGAACATTGTTATATCTTTTCATTATATCATTGCTTAGCCAAAATTTTATTAAAACTATTAAAATTTTCATAGGTTATCGTCATATCTGAAAAAATGTTTCATTTAATTTACTTATGATAGGGAGAATTTTGATAGAATTTCATAATTTTATATTTTTTTTCCTGCCAATTTAATATTATAGTAAATTTTTCGAAAATTAAATACAGTTATACTAACACAAACTCTGTTTGTCATAAAGGGTCACTTAATTTCTTTATTCCTGTATCCATGATCTGGAGTCGAACTCTCTCCATTTGCTCAGTATTGACATTTGAGACATTCCAAAAATTCTCTGGATGTTAATCCAGAGAAATCATATTATTACGATCAAAACATTTTTCTCTTGTTTTAATAGAGATTATTTATGTTTCGAAATATTAGCAAAATGTTCTTTTCCAAAGGATATGTGCTTTAAATAATGAGTTTTATATCCCAGTAGCTTAGGTTACTAAAATTCCTGAAGTCTACCAAGCAAATGCAAATGTCGGTTTAATGTGACGTATTAATGTTATGTAGATTATACTAACCGTATATTTCATTTGCAAACAATATTTTAGGCACATAATTGAATCAATATAACTATTATGTTAATTGTTACTTTCCCTATTAATTAGATTTCGTCTCATAACAGAATTACATTTTTGGGCAGATTTTCGAAATTCGTTTCTTTTTTACAGAAATATGACTGACCGAAAAATGTATGATACAGTATAAATTCTATAAAGGCTTCTGTCTTCAGTCTGAAAAAAAATCTGTCGATCAATCAGAAACAGAATGCTTACAAATCATAAAGGCAGAATTTCATAATGTTTCGGGTTTAAATTTTCGTTTTGGACTAAAATAGAACTTAAATTAACAAATCGAATACAAATTTTTTTTTTATCTTAAATCACGAGAAAAAATTTTAAGCAAAAATTTATACGCCATACCATTTTTCATTTGGAAATATTGCTATGTTAACCGTCTCGAAGGACCTTTTGATAAGAAATTAAAAAAAAAATATGCGACCAGTTAATTTCAGAGTTTTTATATATCCATGTATTAATAATTTATGTATTAATAATTTCATATAAACAATCATGCTTACGATTTGTAATTAAAGAAGAAACTGAATGTAAATTATTTTGTTTTCAGTTTTTAGAGTTACATATGTTCATTACTGTCTTCTACGAAGGCATCCAAAAAGGCTGATACGAGTAGACGGAAACTAAACCCATTAATGTTACACTTTAAAGCTTATTTTTACTTTACCCGTTATTTATACGGAGTATGTAAAATTATATTCTGATTTTTTTTATCAACTGTGAACTTATATACTTAAAGATTTGGACCCAAATTAAACATATACTGTTAGAAATTTTTAAATTTGAACCAATCAATACAAACAAAAAATTATGTTGTCCATATCACTTACGTTATATCTTCTCATATATTTTATTACCAATTATTAGTTTCCCGTCAGTAGGTAAAATATAATTCAAGGACATCGGGAGAATTTTGCCTTTTTTAGAACAAAACTATTGGAAAAAAAGAATTTACAATGTAAAATTTAGAAAACTTATTAAAAGTAAGTAGTTTTTGTTAGATATATTGCACATATCGAAACTCATATTTTTTTTCTATTTATGGACTGTATTCTACGTAAATATGTCAAACATGCACCTAAAGTTTGATTATAAGCAAAATTAGAAAATTGATAATCATGGTATGAAATTAAATTTGTGTGACATGGAATTCGACTTTGTAAATACATTTTATTATCTCATAGTTTTGATACAGCATTGATTCGGTTCCATGCACATTCTAGTGTATCTGTTTTATTGTGTATGTCCTAAGATGTATGTGTGCTGGGTTCGCGCCTGTATTTTGTACCGGTTTCTGGAAGAAAGGTATGTACCTCCAGGAGGCAAATTTGGCTTATCGTGAGGAGAGGTTTTTTGTATAAGAATAAAAGCGTGACTTGCCACCACTTCTCGGCTGTAAAGGGGTCTAGCGTCCCCATAGCAACGGCCTAGCAACATCTTTTAGCCAATGAGAGCTGAAAGGTGTTTGTTCGAGGATAGCTGACCTCTGCTCGCCCCAGTTCAAAAAGAAGTAATAAAAAAAACGTTTTTTGAGTCAGTTGGAGTTTTAGCAGCGACAGATATAGGACCTCGTGGTGGTCCTATCGATCCTATCCGCCATTTTTTTTTTGGCTTGCTTCGCCGATTCCGCTGGTCGACTTATGAGATACGAGATGCTTCTATTCCATACGAAGGTGGTGGTAAGTTAATATTATTTTGTGTTATATTTATCAGGCGAGAGCACTGTGATTTTATTTTATGTAATTTGAACTTTATGTGTTATAATAATCTTTTAACGTATGATATTAATTGATATGATTATCTCTGTAAAAGTTTGTAGTCAGTGTATAAATTAATGTAAGTAATATGAAGAGAAATTAAATGGTTACATTAGATATTAAATTTGAGTACGTGCTCTTCAGTTATTCTCAGACATGTATTAGAGTGTATTTCTCAAATTAATAATTTAGCAAAAAAAAATAAATAATTAAATAATAAGCCACTATACAGAATATGCTAATTAGCATATGTTCTAACTTAATTTAATAATTTGCAAATGCCTTTGTTTTTCATCCGTCGATTGGAAATGTATTCAAATGCCTAGATTCACCATCAAATTAGATATAAATGAGAAAAAAAAATATTAGACTTTGCAATGCCCCTGTTGTATTTACTTGTAACTTTACATTCAATCTTTAACATGGAGTTTTATTTTATTTATTCTATTTATTCTTCGTATAAACTCATCAAATTGTCGTTTCTCTAGTAAAGGAAGGATAATTTATTTCCATTTTACACCAGGTGAATATGTCGCAAAAAATACTCATCTGGGCCTGAAGTAATGATTTGAAAAAATATTGAAAAAATTCAGTCAGAATCACGCACAATGTTCACACGTAAGGAGGCACTTTTCCCAAAGCACGTTAAAAGCAAAAGAGAAAATAATTAATTTATGTTATAAGTGTTAAGGGAATGTACATAAAGATATTAAGAATTAATTATTCTACCATTTTCGTTATTAACCAAAGCGCTATCTTAATGAATATTAATATAATTACTAATGATTACCAATATTCTTAGAAGTGAAAATATATATATATATATATATATTATATCAATCATCATTATTATTGATGAATGACGTTCTATGTATTCCTTTTTATTTCGAGCGGAAATTTCCTTAATCTTTTCTGGTAGTCCCAGATGCAGGATGATATATTTCTTATATAAAACATGCCCTTGACTTAAATTTAAGATTTTCTTAAATAATTTAAATTATCAATACAATTATGATTAAAATAACTTACTTAATTTTATTAAATTATTACTTCAAATTAGAAATTTAATTAAATAGCAAAATAAGGTTTTTTTTAAAATTAATATTTTTTTCTGAAAACAAGTCTTACCAAATATATGTTTTATGTATACAATATTTTGGAAAAATATAGCGAATAATAGTAATATTTCTGATAACTGGGATTCGTTAAACCCATGAATGTATATTCCATAAAGGGGGTGATGGCCCAATTGGCAAAGATACCGAGCTAGCGATCTGATCGTCACTGGTTCGATGCCAGTCCCTGTCAAAACCATCTTCATGTACACTAATGGTGGCTGGTGCTGGAAAATTTTGTCGTGTCTGCAGTGTCCTCCAAGTTCTCAAATTTACCTCTGGATGTGCGGGGTCAGGTGTACCGCTCTCATCACTTGACTCGGTTCTAAATTACGGGACTGGCTTATAGAGGGTAGTCCTGGCCACCTATACAGTGCCCCCTTAAATGAATGGCCAGTATTCTCGCGGTGTATCTACAGGCGAATGTCTACAAGTGCGTCCACGTTCAAAAATAAATAAATAAATATACTTATATATATATATATATATATATATATATATATATATATATATATATATATATATATATATATATATATATATAATAAGCGTATATCAATAAGAGTATAATATATATATTGTGGTTTTATTAGGCTAAGAAAGTTTGTGGAGTATAGTAAGATCCCATTTTTCTTTACTTTACTTTGAAATTTCTCAAATATTTTTCCCAGATTTAAATAATTTAGGGTTTTTCTTATTTTTTGCAATGGGAGAGTACAATTTTTCAGCAGCTCTAATTTGCGTGTTCTTAAAAAAACTGGGGTATGTCCAAAAAAATCTTTACGTGTACCTTAAATTATCTAACATAAGAAACTTAATTTTTTAATAAGTTATACCAGAATGTCCTTCATTTTTAAGTTATATTTACATAAAACAAAATAAGTTTTAATTATTTATATGAATTTGAGATTTACCGCAGTTTATTCTTTAAACATATACAAAATATTGTGAACCTTTGATTCTTCGATTCACTAGTTTAATATAAATACTTTCATGGCACATTTTTTTTTGAAAGCTGAATAATTGTAATGTTAACTCCCCAGTTTCTCTTGTAAGTAAACTACTAGAGTATTTGGAAGGTATTTTAAAGACTTTTAGTCTTTTTTACAAAGCGCTTATTCATTACGCATGAAACATTTGATTTTACAAACCCAACTTGGAAATATACATATGTTTCCGTTGTACAACACAGTTGATTTTCCAATACAACACAGTTGATTTTCAAACTCCATCAATTCCATCAATTTTATACATTTGTATGTGCCGAGACTAAAAGACCATAAATAGCGCCAAAATAAGTATCTGTGGGAGTGGTTCAGAAATTTCTTGAAGCATTGGTTTCCTGAAATGTGTTGTTGTTGTTGCTTATGCCACTTGACCGACAGCAACAACAGATCAAGTGCCGAAGGCTATTGGGAGATGAAGGTGCTGCTCCTATTTTGAATTAGCACTACAAGGGTCAGAGTTCGACTTGGCTACATGACATCCCGTAAATTTGAACCGAGTCAAATGACGAGACCGGAACTCTCGACCTCGCACCTCCAGAGGTAAATTTGAGAACTTGGAGGACATTGCAGCTACGCCCTATTTTACGTTCCCTGGCCACCATTAGTGAACACGGCGGTGGATTTGCAGCAACCAGCGTCAAACCAGGGACATTTAGATCACTGGCCCGCTGCTCTTCCCAACTGGGTCACCGCGTTCTTTCCTGAAATGTAAGAATTCTATATAAAGTCGCACAGTCAATCCTCCTGTTATCCCGTAACCGACATGAAATATTGATTTTTAGATTTTGTATTATTCTTGCGTAAGACAGTTTATTGCATTTTTTATATTAACTTTGCAGTAAGCAATCTGTATTTTTCCCATTTATGCAATTTGTGAGACTTCTAAGAACATCAATAAAAAAAACCTGATATTAGTAATAACGTCTGTGTGAAATTCCTAGGCCCGCAACATGACTATCTGACTATCTTGATTCAAAATTTCCTGAAGTTAGTATGTCTTTAGAAATATCTAAGTCCTATTACAGAAACAAGATTTGAAAACATATGTATACGGTGTAATAATATTAATGCACAACTTTCCGTGGATTGTTTGATATATCTTATGTCTGTCTTCTATGGCACTCCAAATGAATGCAATAAGTCAATAAATCTAATTCACAAACTTCTCTCAAGCGTAATCTAATTCAATTCTTCTCTCCATAGAAAGTATTGTGATAGTAGATTCATTTGAAGTAGCAATCGTATAAAATTTATGTCAAACACATGTTTATTGCACGATCTCAAAAATCATCCAAGATAAATAGCTTGTGTTTCGTATTTTATCAATTACTTAAAGTTTGCATAGTATATTTCTTTCATGTTATAAATTGTATGTTTATTTAAATACTACTGATACACAGCATAACACAGATGATCACTTTCTGTTGAGGTACGAAACTGAAAAAAAGCATGCTTCAGTTAAATTCAGAATACACCTGAATAATGTTTAAATTCTAAAAAAAAATCATGGTATTTCTATTCTTATAATATTAATAATTTCTGTTAAGGGTTTTACGATTTGTTGAAACGAAGATAAACTTAAATTGTAAAGCCTTAGAATTTTTAATGTTTATGGGAAATGCATTCATTGCATAGCACCATAAAATTTTAATCAAATGTAACTTTTATATAAAATTCCATAAATAATTTACCTAATATAATATAGGAAACACATTGCAAGTACACTCATGGACAAAAAAATTAGCGCACCAAGAAATAATTGCGGGATCGTAACAAAACTTGCAATGAAGGTACATGTCGGGGAGATATGCAAATCATTAGAAATGCAGCGTGATTGCGCATTACGTATAGCCGGTAGAGGGCGTTGAACATCGTACTCTGTGGAGTATAAAACAGGTAACTAAAGCTTGTTTGAGTGTGGTGAATCATTTACAAAGGAAGAGCTGAGATAGACATGCCATTACGCAGTGTTCGAAGACAAAATAAGCAGTTGTCGCAGTTTGAGAGGGGGAGAATCGTCGGGATGATGGAAGCTGAGTGGTCAGCTAGGCTAGTAGCTCGTCAATTAGGCCGCTCTGACTGTGTTGTGAGGAGGTGTTGGGACCAGTGGACCCGAGAGATGTCATGTACACGAAGACCAGGCTCTGGACTCCCTCGACAGACCAGTCGTCGAGAAGACCGCCACATCGTAAGAAATGCACGCGTACAGCCAACTGCTTCATCGGCCGCCATCCAGGCACAGGTAGCACCTTCACTAGGGGCCCCTGTGTCTTCTCGAACCATACGAAGGCGTCTGGCTGAAGGACAGTTGGTATCGCGGCGCCCATTACGTGTGCTGCCCTTGACGCCCACCCATCGACGCCTCCGTTTGGAGTTTTGCCGCGCACGAGGAAACTGGAATGCAGCGGAATGGAACCAGGTCGTCTTTAGCGACGAATCCAGATTCAATACTGGCAGTGATGACAATCGTATTCGTGTGTGGAGAGCCCTTGGTGAACGCTTCAATCCTGCCTTTGCTGTACAGCGACACATCGCTCCCACAGCTGGTGTGATGATATGGGGTGCCATTGCCTACAATACACGGTTCACCCTAGTATTGTTCCGTGGCACCATGACAGCCCAGCGATATGTTCATGAAATCCTGCAACCACATATGTTGCCTCTCATGCAACGGCTCCCAGGAGCCATTTTTCAACAAGACAATGCTCGGTCTCATACGGCAAGTGTGTCACAAGACTGTCTCCGCACTGTTACTACCCTTCCTTGGCCTGCCCGATCCCCATATTTGTCTCCAATCGAGCATATCTGCGATCATTTGGGACGACGAGTTGGGCATCCCACGAGTTTGAACGAACTAAAGGCAAGGTTACAGCAAATATGGAACTAAATATCTCAAGACATCATACAGAACTTGTATGACTCAATGCATGATCGTATCGTATCGTGCATTCGCGCTAGAGGGGGTCCAACGGAGTATTAACTCCTCCGTTCTTTTGCCTTTTTCTCTGAAATAAACTATCCTTTTTCTTTGATTTTCTTATCATTTACTTATATCAAAGTAGTCATTACGTATGTAAAATTTCGTTTCATTTTGACGCCTCCTTCTTGGTGCGTTAATTTTTTTGTCCATGAGTGTATATTAGGAAGACAATATACACTCAAGAGCCAAAACATTATAACCACCCCTACATTTTGCAATGAATTCGCCTGGATGACGTGGAAGGCACGTGATCAGGTGGAAGTGGTATTTAATTGCTGCTGGAGAGTCTGAAGAATCATTCTTTCACTTACTTCTGTGTGTGATAGGAAAGGCTGCGGATTTAAGCGACTTTGATAGAGGACAGATTGTAATGGCTCGAAGTCTCGGAACAAGTATTTCCGAAACTGCACGACTCGTGAGTTGTTCGCGACCTACAGTTGTTAGTACTTATGCAAAGTGGATGAATGACGGTAAAACCAGCAGTAGACGACATGGTGTTGGACGTCCACACGCTATCAAAGAAAAAGGTCGCCGGAGACTGCCTCGCATGGTGAAGCAAAACCGGAGCCAGACAGTGGCTCAGCTGACAGCCCAATACAATGAAGGGCCAAGTAGAATAGTATCGCAGCACACTGTTCAGCGGACACTGTTGGATATGGGGCTACGCAGCAAACGTCTCACTCGTGTGCCTTTGCTGACCAAGCGTCATCGCCAACTGCGCCTGCGCTGGGCCCGGGAACATCGCGACTGGTCCATGGATCAGTGGGAGAGAGTTGCTTGGTCAGATGAATCACGGTTTGTCATTCATCACGCCGATGGCCGTGTCAGGATACGCCGTCTTCCAGGCGAACTGTTGCACCCTCAATGTACAGTAGGTCATATACAGGCCGGTGGTGGCGGTATTATGGTTTGGGGGACGTTCTCTTGGGCGTCTCTGGGACCCGTGGTTGTGGTAGAGCTGACCATGAATGCTACAGGGTATCTGAAGATCATTGCGGACCAGTTGCACCGTTACATGGCCTCTGTTTTTCCAGCTGGAAATGGAATGTTCCAACAGGACAACGCCCCGTGTCACAAGGTTAAAATTGTGTTGGAGTGGTTCCAGGAACATGATGCTGAATTTCAGTTAATGTCCTGGCCGCCTAACTCACCGGATCTCAATCCGATAGAACACATTTGGGATGTCATGGGACGGCAGCTCAGAGTTCAAAGACCACCAATTCGCAATATCTCGGATTTGCGTGACCGTTCCTTAAACATCTAGTACAATCTGTCTCCGGAAATCTACCAAGGACTTGTGGTATCCATTGCAAGGCGGGTTGAAGCTGTGTTGAGCGCCAAAGGTGGGCCAACTCGTTACTGACAGGTCATAATGTTTGGGCTCTTGAGTGTATTATGAAATCAGAAGAGTTTTTCAAACTGTGAATAA
Organism: Dolomedes plantarius; assembly: GCA_907164885.2. NCBI lineage: Eukaryota > Metazoa > Arthropoda > Arachnida > Araneae > Dolomedidae > Dolomedes > Dolomedes plantarius. The sequence goes on along the minus strand of OU015500.1, from coordinate 53,234,309 downwards.
AGGATAACTCATTATATACCGTTTTGTTATAAGTCGATGTTTGTGTGTTTCACATAAAAATTTTAGGACAAAATGGAGAAAATTATATTTTCCTGAAAACTGTTTATCAGGATACATTTGAAATTTATTTTCCTAGGACAGGTTATCATTAGCCATCTTTTATGGTGCATTAACTTCAGTAATGGGTCACTAATTCGGCTGACAGCCGATTTTAAACTGCATTTCCATGAGAGTAGAGGTTGAGATAAAAAAACGTGGCACTTAAAATAGACTTTTTAAACATGACTTCCCGATTCGAGATTTTTTTCTAAAAATAAAATGAAAAAATTGACAAAAATTTAGAAAGAAAAATTTTATCAGGTATCTGAGTTGAAATTAATTGAATTAAAACATTGTCTAATTGCAAATTTAATTTTCTTATTTACAAAAATACGCCTTATAGACATATTTTAATTAAAACCAAAAACAAATCACGACATACTTATGATTCGGAAAAATTGTCACAATTTCGGAATAGGTTTTTTGCAATTTTTCTACAAATTTAGCTCTACTATGCAAACACGCTTTTCATCATATAAGGTCAAGCAGACTATTCCTGAATGTACATATGTTGCTATTCATAGTAGAAACATAATTAATGTCAGAAATTCATTCGAGCTTCGAACGTGACACGCCAAAAGTCGTGTTTTCAAAGACAGATTAGATTAAGACATGTTGCCCTTTATACCTTGGCATTACATATAGCTTTGAAGGGATATTTAAATTTCTTATAGAATAATTATATATCTATTTTAGTATTTGCTCAAATTTTATTAAAGACAAAAAAATAACAAAGAAAACAAAGAAACGGATTACTTATGATTCTTCTTTATAGAAAAAACAACAAAAATATCGATATATCGATATTATCAGAAAGAGAATAGAGGGAAGCAAACGAAACAATAAATGCACCATACCTATAAATTTATATAAACCTTCGTCAAAAGTGAAATTGCAACACCATGAAGGAATGCGTGTAGCGAGATGAAAATAATAGGATAAGTAGGTGTCAGAGACATATGCAAATGATTAAATGCGCGTGCGCATCTGGTCACATGATACCCAGTTTCTTGCTATAAAAGCCAGTAGCTGGCCCGCTCTTTATACGCTATCAATGGCATATTATTGTTGTAACGGAACTTGAAGAAGGGTAAAAAATGCCTCGGACACATCAGCGAGCTGAATACCAGCAGTTATCGTCTGAGGAATGAGAACGTATACTAGAACTGCATGAGCTCGGCTTGTCCATGCGCGCAATTGCCAGTCGTGTTGGAAGGAACGTCAGTACAATTCAGCGATGCGTGGCACGATGGACGCAGGACCATCTGAGAACATAGCAAAGAGGCAGTGGATCATCCAGGGCACTGATAGGCAATTTTGGCTAATATTTCGTGGGGATCCGTTCGCCGCGGGAAATGATATTCAAACCTACCTCCCATTGTCAGATCGGGCATCTGTTTCCTGCCAAAAAATCCGTAACATGTTGCATGAGGCAGGGATGCGCGCAGTTCGGCCAATCACCGGGGTTCCTTTAACCACTCGACACAGGGCTGCCCTTCTGGCTTGGTGTCGGCGTGATCGTTACTGGACGAACTAATGGCATCGGGTATTGTTTTCTGACTAATCCCGATTTTTTTATGGAGGAATGACGGTCGTGGACATGTGTGGCGGCTTCGGGGAGAACGTTACATGCAAGCCCATATCGTCGAACGTCACACGGGCCGCACACCTGGCTTAATGGTTTAGGGTGGCATCATGTACGGACAGCGGACTACCCTTGTGAACATTACTGGTAGTTTAATATCGGCCCGGCAGTTAACACAAGTTTATATGCCTGTGGTTCGGCCACTTGTGCAGGCCGCCCCCGGCACGTTATTCCAGCAGGACAATGCCCGGCCTCATGACGCAAGTCACCCTAAGAAATGCCTCAATACAATTCCCATCCTTCCCTGTCCGGCAACCTCTCCCGACCTCTCTCCCATCGATCATGTGTGGGGTGCCGTCGGAATTGCTGTGCACAGTGAACCGCAGACACATACCGTAGAGGAACTGAGAGCTGCATTGGACTCGGCTTGGCAAGGAATATCTCAGGAGACCAATAATAGCCTCATAGACAGTATGCCTCGCCGTTTAGAGGCCTGTATAGCTGCCGGTGGTGGGCACATTCGATACTGAATAAACAGTTTAATTTTCCATATCTTTGTTTGTTTCTTTAATCATCTGCATATGTGTATTACCTCTACCGATCCTGTTATTTTCACATCGCTACGAGCATTCCTTCGTGGTGTTGCAATTTCACTTTTGACGAGTGTATATATATATATATATATATATATATATATATATATATATATATATATATATATATATATGTGTGTGTGTGTGTGTGTGTGTGTGTGTGTGTAAGTAACATAAAAAAAAACCTAAATCACTTTCAAGGTTCTAAATTCTTCTAAATTTGCATAGGCGTGCATTAAATTCGTTTACGATTTAAAGATAAAAGAAAGCTGCGTAGTGCCCCCTCGAAAATCTCAATTTTTCCCACATCTTACATAAGGTATCACGTGACCCCTGACACCAGAGTCATGGATAGCCAATCATTACTCTTTTTCGTGATCACATGACGAGCTGCCTCAAAAGTTTATATTCGAACCTGCGGTCAAAATTCGGAGAGCATTTGCCATTTTCCGTCGTCCCGAGAAGATGTGTCATTTTGTCTAATAAAATATTTAGTTCAACGTAATGATATCGTCTATGCTCCCGGTCATCGACTACTATAATTCTTCTAAATCTTCGTTGTGGCATGGTGGGTCCATAATCTCTTTGGTCATCTCCGGTTGTTGGACCTACTATGTTACTCACACACACACACACACATATTTATATATATATATATATATATATATATATATATATATATATATATATATATATATATATATATATATATATATATATATATATATATATATATATATATAAATAATATGCGTGGATCAAAAATAAATCCTAACATGATTTTGTCCCTAATCAATTCTACAATTTTTCAGGACTAAAGCGGATATTGGGTATGATAATAGGAGAAAACAATTCATGATATATTTTCTGTATTATGTATCTTAATGGTCATCAATTACACCCGTTAATTAAGGTTACGGTTGCTGTCATTAATTGGCAAAACTCCAGTTATATCTCTGTTAATTTAAGTCCCAGCCCCATTACCGATATATGTTTATCTTGTAATTATCAGGGAGATAATTAATTTCGATTATACATAATTTCCTTTTCAAAAGCTTGGAAGATATGCTCGGCCTTAAGATTCACACTACTAATGATAAGGCGTTTATGCTATATCTTAAATACAATCTTTAGATAATATAGTTGTGAAATATGAACTCAAGAGGAATTAGCGGAAACGTCTGTTTTCCTTCCTATACTTTAAAATTTGACTTGGACACTTAAATGCTGTAAACGAATTATCCTGTGTTTAAAAATGCTTTTCTTCCAGTATTTCGTTTCAAATTTTAGATGAGTAAATTTAATTATTGACAAAATATTTATTGAGTAATTTTGTCATTTTTACCTAAGTCAGTGTCGTTCGGAGTAACGATTGTTTTTTACTTTAAATCCTTTTCACCCATCTATTGATATTAAGTAGAAATCAATTAAAATGTTTCCTTTCTTAGTTTCTATAACCCTAGTCTCAATTTTTTAGCGGTTTAACACCATTTATTAGATCTGATGTAATGACATTAATCGTGTTCAATGATTTACTGCTAAAGTGAGGTTTATCATGTTGAAGGATATTTTGTCAATAGTGGACTATTCTTTTGACACCAAATCGTATGTTCTCCTTTCAAAGCAATACAGATGATTTTCATGATTCGACTACTAAACATTATTCATTATCTATATAAATCATCATGTTAGAGACAAACAATGATAATTTAAAATGCTATTATATTTTTTATAAAAAAGTCCAAACCTTTATCGTTTGAACTAGCTGAATACCCGTGCTTCGCTACGAAGAATATTTTAGGAGAATTACAATGAAAATCATATATTCAAATTAAATCTAATAGAACTTACTAAAGAATATAGTGCAGTTAATGTAGTACAGTTTGAGGAACATTTTCACCGTCAATAACCAAAATTTCCTCTGTCATTGTTTGACGGAAATCCGCACAAAGAGACGCCTAGAATAGTCGCGGAGAATACGATTTTCCACACAAATGTTTTAGAGTGTTCCAATTAACCCCCTTAGTGATGGAATTTCACAAAATCCTTTCTTACAGGCTATCCATGTCATTATAGAAATGCACTGACAAAAGTTTAGCCCTTTAGGTCCAGCGGTTTGGTCTGTCCGAGGTCTGTCACTCAGTCACGGAACTGTTTTATACATAGGTTTAATTTAATATCCATAAAAAATACTAATTTGAATTAAATTCTTAAAAAACTTCAATCTCAATCAGTCTAGTGGTTAAATTTTATCTTTTACTGTATTTTAATATTTTTTGTCAATTTATTTCGTTGTTATGCACGTGACGCAAAATGAATATAAAGTATCGCAAAAAGAAAAGAAATCATGTGATCAGCATTTAATAAATTAAATTCTAAAAATTAATCTTTAAAAATTACCCAAACATCAGAAAATGGAGTTAAAGATTCGAAAAAGATTTCATTTTAAAGAAATTTTTATGATCCTTCTAGTGATATAAATTTTATAACCCTCAGATTAATATTTTAAATGCAAACTTGAAAAAAGTTACAAAAACAGCTTAAAAATTTAATTTAAAAAAAGGTAAGAAGAATTTTTCAAAAATCTTTCTTAGTGCACCCCTACACTATAAGAAGAATCACCATGCAAAATTTCAGCCCTTTAGGTCCAACAGTTTGGTGCGTGCGTTATTTGTCAGTCGGTCAGTCAGTCAGTTACGGAACTGTTATATATATATATATATATATATATATATATATATATATATATATATATATATATATATATATATATAGAGAGAGAGAGAGAGAGAGATATTATCTATTACCAACACTTTCAGTACACAATGTGATGATACATTTTATGAAAATGAAAAAAACATATATACTTTCAAGGATATAAGGTAAAGTATGCTCAAAGATATTAGTGCCATCATTGTAAATGTATCGGTGCGTGCTTTCTGCTTTCTTTACCTTCTGATACCTTTCTGCCAGTTATTTATATGGAGGCATCTTCTTTCATAAGTGTATATAAATGTTGCACACAAGGTAATGTAGTGTGATATTTTGAAAAATGAATGACTCGGTTTCGGTTTTGAATCTTGCGGCACGAAGACTGGGAAAAGCGAAATTTCTGATTTATTTCACTGCAGTCCATAGGAACTTACCTGAAAAATTGAATGCTTACCTGAAAAGTGAAATGCGTATTCAAATTGAGTGCAGTAAAATCACATATTTCAGTTGAAAAACTTGAGAGTCGTTAATATTTAAACAGAATTCGCTATCAATGATTCATAATACATGATAATATAATATATACATATTTAAAAAAAGTTTAAAAAGAAGATAAACAAAAACAAAGATTTAGCCTATTCCTGAAGAATATTAATGACATAATACTCATGTTGTTTCAAAAGTGTAGAAACATTTCATTTTGCACTGTCTCCTAGATCTGTGACATCTTATATGACACCAACTCGGCATTTATTTCTTATGTTTTTCATTTTTAGAGATTTACTTAATCTAATAGTTTTAAATGATTTTTAGTTATAGGTATGAAATAATGCTTTTTTTTTCCAACAGGAAATTTTAAAGCATTTATTCAAGCAGTATCTTGTTAGCGACCATTTACTAGGACCGATATTCAGACACAACTCCAAACCTGATATTTTATCAACAAAACGGAGCTTGCATTCACATCCAAACACTCTAGAGAACGAATGTGGGCTATTAGATCAGTATAAACAAAAATTGTCTTGTAATAAAAGGAGCAACCTCAAAAGTAAGAAAAACGTGATAGATAAGCCTTATATTAGTCGGCATTGGTCGAGAATAGGAAAGCTTTAGTGAGTAACGCATCTGAAAATCCGTTTTCCTATCTCGACTAGTTCAATTAGCATATTTAGCGTCTATGATGTTAGGAAATACGGGTATGTTCCCTGTGGTCACAAACGTTTCTCAGACTTTGGTATTATACGTCACACCATTTAGATATTCATTAATGGCTTAGGAAAAAAAATAACCAGATATTACAGCTATGTAATAATCGTTTTTCTATCTGAGTATATCAGTCGAATGCATTTTCTGTAGGTTTTTCTTTCATAAATTCTACACTGTGCATCTATTGGAATTTCTTCTGCTGTATGGCTTTTTCTCGAAGTTGCGCTTAAAGGTTTATCATTTGCCCAGCCTAGAATCTTCTTCCTTTTATGACAATTTCACGTTTGTATAATCCCTCCTTCATGGTGTTACAATAATAATAATGTCAAGCAGTGTGTGTGTATATATATATATATATTATGAAAATTTTTACCACGGATTCTCAACACATATCCATCCAAAATACAAAATAAAATTTATTAAAATGCTGATAACACACTGAATATCCTTTCTCTTATTAAAAAAATAGTTATCGGTTCCTTCACAAACCGCACAGGTAAAAATTACATTTTAATTAATGTCGAGAGTCAGAGTGGTAAAGAGAAAGAATATTTAAATTTCTTAAAAATGACCAAATAAATGAAGAAAACAAGGAAATCAATTGATTCTTTGAAAAACAAATGATGTAAAACATAATTTTGTTTATTCTCGGATGTTACCTACCAAATTATCTTTGACAAAAGGCATGGAAAACGTCCGCTTGGGAGGAGACAAAAGTGGAGATATGTACAGGTTCACAAGCAGTTTTGGCTATAGGTTTCACCGTTGTTATATGTTCTACCAAGGCGTAATCGTAAGTATGCTGGAAAGACAAGGACTTTAATATCGGAATTTATCACTTTGTCAGTTACTATCGAAAAATAACGTGTTATTGTAACTTTTTTTATTTATTCCCTCCTGGCCGGAACATGCCAATGAAGATCCATAGAGGGCTGCAATCAGAGAGGAATGTGATTCTGGTTTGCACTGACTCTACAACAAAAGAAGTCCAAATATAGTGCCAGGTTTCCCCTCATTTTTGAACGAGAACTCCCAGGGGCAATATCTAGAGGGCTCGCAGCTTTCCCCTCCCTCAGACCACATTGAATGATTGGTTTGGTTTGGTTTGGAGTACCAATATTAACTTTTTGCTACACAAGGGTTTATTAGACTGGGATCTACAGTTTAAAGCCGGTTCCTAACAGCTTCAAAAAACCATGACAACAGTGGGACTGGAACCCACAGGATCTAAACCGAATTCCAGTCCCCTAGCCATTAGGCCATCACCTACCACATGGAAAGACTTTATCCGATCCGTAAATTTAAAGTTCCCATTTCTGACCTAGACCCTGACAAGGCACTCAATGACGCGGTTCTGGATTCGAATTGAGCAGCCCCCCCCCTCCGAACCCCCCGAATCCCCACAACCTGCCAAGTTGCCTTGGGCCCAAAATAAAGTATAACGGCACCTTTGGAATTATTTTCCGTCTAACGTACTTATCAGTTATGCTCTTCTGAGGATCCCACAGGAAAAAGGAATCTTAGCTATAAGGGTACTAGGTTCAATGGAAGTGTTCGAGTGCATATTTTTCTTTGATTTTTTGTATTCTTTACGTAGCGGTCGTTTAACTAACAGATATCCGTATACTATATATATATATATATATATATATATATATATATATATATATATATATATATATATATATATATATATATATATATATATATATATATATATATATATATATATAATAGCTGTTCTAACAAAGGGGGTATGAAATTTCCCATTTTAACCTTCCTACCCTATTGAAAAAAAGTTACGTTTTGCCTGTATGGGTCGATTCGACCCAGTTTGGTTTATATTTATTCTAGGTCATAACAAATATTTTTATATAGCTTTATTTTATATATTTTGTGTTTATTAATAGAAACAACACATTTTATTTCTTTTATAATCCCCCCTTCATTTTTGCCGCCCCTCCCTCCCCCCGTCCGTTTCAACCTCTTGTTTCTATGAGCGTTGTTAAGTGTTTAAAAACTTGGGAAATAATAGAAATTTTACAAATATATTATGTTTCACTTACATTTTTCTTTATACATTTTTTAAGACAAACAAGATTTACAGTATATATTTACATGCTCTTGGCAAAGAAAACTTAAGCATAAAGCACACCTCGTTTACGTTTTTCGAACTCTCTTTGGACCGCATTCTTTGCAATTTCGTCGTTTCAGTGTACTGCTATTTTCTGGTTTTTCACCTTCTGCAATTGCCAATTTCTTCTTTATTGTAACTCCAATATTTTTTTCATCCTAACATTTCTGTTAGGTTCGGTGAGTTGATTACCAAGTTCCTTAAGAAAAATGCTCCTTTTGTATAACTTGTTTTGATTGTAAGAAAGATTTACATGCATAATAACAACGAATGCATTTATTGCAGCAAGATCAATTATTTTGTAGAATAAACACACAGGTCATCTCCTAGTTCCCCTTTTGCATGTATACGTGGCAGTTAATTCATCAGTACTATCAACTCCCCCTTTAGTTTCATTATAACATAAAATTACTTCTGGTTTCGTTTCTTTCTCGTGTGAAACTTTGTCCTCATGGTGCATAGTTGAAAGGAGGATTACCGATTTATTTCTTTTCGGCACATATGAAACAAGAGTCATATCCGGTTGTAAACCAAATAATGAGGGAAATGTTTCTCTATCACATGATGATTGAAATTCAGACGGAATAAATAACTTGTTTTTTATGAGGGTTCCAAAGATAGTTAATTTTTTCAAGAATTCTTTAGCAAGACTATAATCTGTGAAGAAATGATCAACTGTAATATTTCGATCGGTACCCTCAATTGAATTTGCTAGGCGCAATACAACATTTCTTCCTTGATTTTTGTCTCTCTCACCATAAGAAGGCTTTCCATTATAGGTTTCAGTAGTGCAAACAATGCTGAAACCTAGTTTATGCAGCTGTTTTAACTTCAGACATCAACCACAATTTAATTCCGTATTTCCCTCTTGGATTTGATGGTAAATATTGTTGAAATGGACATTTACCACGGAAAGGCACAAGCTGTTCTTTAATTGTTACATTTTCGTAAGGAACGAACATCTTTGGCAATTGTAGAATAAACATGTCAAATATTGATCTTATTGCAGCTAGCGTATCTACACGACGTCGTAGCTTATCTACACGACCTCTACTTTCTTTGTCATCAACTCAAAGAAACTGTCTAATAATTTCAAAACGGTGCAGACACATAGTTGAACGAAAAATGTCCCGACCATCTTGTTCGCTCCATAACTCTTTCAGAGATTCTCCTGCTGACTTATGGACTCCAGCTAAAATTTGCAAACCTGTCAAAAAATGAATGAAAATTACTCAAAAATAAAAAAAAATAAATGAATTTCAAATCATGCAATTATTTGCATTTTATTTCAATTTATAAATAAATTTTCGCGAAAAACGTTTCAGATTTTTTTACGTATATAAGCTTCAAGTTCCTCAGCAGAAATCAATGTGTAGGTTTTATTCTGTTCTCAACACACTCTCTTCATTTCTCGGTTAGTTTCTTCTAGAATTAATTTCATCATGTCATTTGTCAAGAAAACATTGCCTGCTGACACGGGGTGTTTAGTTTTCCGCTGAAATGCAAAATGTGTAGGACCAGGGGTTAATTTCATAATGTTATGCTGTCTGTAAAGTCAGAACATAAGTTAGAAAATTTCAAATATGGTAAAATAAATAAGAATAAATAAAATGAAATAAATATCAAATAATGTAATAAATTGGAATTATGTTCATACCGTTTTTTTAATGTAGTTGGAGTGAATTTACACCATTCGGTTTTGTTACGACTAACGAAGGAAGATGGTGACCGCACAGTTTCTTTTTCTGTATCAGAAATATCTGTTTTCTCATTATCCTCTTCAATGGATAAGTGATCAGATTCATCAGTTTCATTCAAAAAATTACCACTTCCTTCATCAGATTGATCACTGAGCTCTTGCAAAAGCTTTCTGATCTCTTCTTCAGTCAGACCACGCTTACTAGGCGCCATATTGTAAAATAAAGTGGCAAAACACGTCAAACAAGTAGAACGTTATGTGTATATCAGTATCGTAGCACCATCTATTAATGATTATTCGAAATACAGACCATCTAAAAATAATAATTTCTTTTTATGAATTTCTGTGAATATTACTGAAATGGGTCGATTAGACCCATTCAGGTAAAATGTCAATTTTTTTGTTAAAAAAAAAAATCTCCAAGTCTGAAAAAGTTATAAACTAAACAAATTTATCTATTTGAGGAATTCTCAAAAAATAAGCTGTCATAATTAAAATCCAAGGGAGCTATCATGAATTAAATTATGAAAATGGGTCGATTCGACCCATTTAGGGTAGGAAGGTTAAAGTGGGGAAAGGAAAAAGGGGACACGTAAGCTATAGATTAATGTAATATGCAGTTTTCCGAGTTTTAACTTACAACTCATAATTATGAAAAATAGATAAAAAGTCGAAGTTAAAAAAAATCGAAAAATCACCTTTGATCATGTACGGATAAGTTGAAGAATAATCCTAATTGAACACTGCCGAAAGGTTTATATTTGTCTTTTGTTTTTATTAAAATTTAGAAACTTTCATATTAGTTTAATATTGTGATGACACACCGTTTTCCGTATGTAAATTTTAATCATGTCCCACTTTCGATTATTCATATTGACAAAGAAACAAGTATTTACACCCCTTAGATTAAAGACGCGGAAAAATTACCTCTCCTGACAATCATATCTTGATAACACGAGAAATATTGGCATTTTTCTTTACAAAGCAGCAACGCTAATGACTGGAATAACAAAGTTATACAAGTGAAATAAATTTTCTTTACACTCACACTTGATGTCCTGGGGCCAAGATATCGGCGTTATCGATTAACAATAAAAGTGGTTTCAGCATATTATTGTGTACGAATTCATCGCAATTGAACTATCATTTAAAAATATCGGTTTTCAAATGACTGATGCTTCACAAGTATCGCTTTTGTGTCCGAAAATATAAAATATTCAAATTATGTGTTCAGGCATTTTTCTTAAGACCTCATTATTTAATAAGAATCTTCTGCCTTGCTACTTGCTAGGAATGATAAGTGAAAAATTTCGAATATTATCAAACAACTAGTTAAAGTTACTAAGTGACATGTTTATTAAATGGAATGTATTCTTATCTGGTCGTGCTCCAGAATATTGTATACTTAGGATAACATCATTAATTGTGTCGTGTAACGTGACATAAAAATATGAAATCGAATAATTAATATTTTTACCTAAATTTTAATTTAATTAAAATGGAAGTTGTCTAATGTTTCAGCAGTGAAATTCTGAAAGATTAACTGCTTAAATTTTAAAAGATTAAATATTGATATTTGATGTAACTACTAATATTATGCAACATTCTGTCTTATGTCTCTTAACGTTTTATTATTTGTCCACTATTTGTCTACGTTTATATTTTAAAGTGCGAATCCAGTGCTAATTTTTTCTGAGGCAGATCATAAGAAAATACCTTATTTTATATTCCAAGTAAATAAAATGTTTTATTCAAGTTGGTTACACCATAAAAGAACGCATCTTTGTGACAAGCAAGTAGCAGTTTAGTTAGCAATGAAATTTTTCTATGTCAAACAATTATATACCCTGATTCAATGTGTGTATGTATATATATATATATATATATATATATATATATATATAGGGCTAGTGACATATAGGGTTAGTGATAGCTAGTGATCTGAAAGTCCCTGGTTTGATGGTTGTCGCTGACAAATTAACTTCCGTGTACACTAATGGCGGCTGGTGTACGAAAAAACTGTCGTGGTTGCAATGTCCTCCAAGTTTTTTAAATTACCTCTGGAGATGCGAGGTCAAGTGTTCTGGGCTCGTCACTTGACTCGGTTCAAAATTACGGGACTGATCCTTTGTCCAAGTCGGACTCCAATCCTTATGGTGCCAGTCAAAACAGGAGCCGCACCTTCATCGTCCATAGCCTTTGGGACTTGATTAAATGTTGCTGTCGGTCAAGTTGCATACGCAACAACAACTAAACAATTCTAGATATTAAAAGAGAGTGAATTGCAATAACCGAGTTAAGATGAAATATTTATGACATTGTGAGATTCACTGAATTTCAAGAAAAGAAAAAAAGAGAACAATTTTTATTTTGTTTGAATGAAGAATACAACTGAAATACGCATCAGAATTCTGAAACTTGCGTAACACTGTTCACAAAAAAATAGAACTCTATTGAAAAAAAAAATTAGCTTTAATGTATGTAGAGATGAAGTATTTAAAATCCAACTCGTAACAGCTGTTGAATAGGAATAAAAGTCCAGAAAAAAAGAATCACCTACTAAAACTTGCGATAAAAGAGAATCGATGAGCGATGTTTTTAGAAAAAGAAATTCAATTTTTTGATTCGGACTAGATATTCTAATTTTGTTATATACGTTCCTATGTTGGTAAAATGTTAGCACTAGAATAGATTAAAAATATAAGTTTTAATTCTACAAATCGTTAAACAAAGTCATGCCAATCCAAATTAATGCGCATGATAATTTCTATTGGCGTAAGTCTGAAGCTTTATATTTTTTCTCCATGTTGATTTGATGGAAAAATTATTTTAATGTAAATAATTATTGGTGATTAATATTTTTATATGCATGCAATATTTTACGTGCCGTTAAAACAGAAAAATAGCATAAAGACATTCAAATTTTGTTATAACATCGATAAATAATATTACCAAAAAGTTTTAAACACAACAGAGAATTCAGAATGCAATTAAAACTTTGCGAATCTGAAATTATTTCCCATTTTGCCATCTTAATAGAGTATATACATTTAAAAAATTTGCTAGTTGTTGGAAACTAACTTTGCTACTGGTAATTCACTTATTCCATTCTATGACCAATATATTTTATCTGTTCTAGCTGGTTCGAAACGCATGAAATTAGGCTATTAATTCGTTGCTTAATGGCCTAATTTCATGCTGTCTTCTAAATGTTGGTTCACCATTTTTATTGCCTCTTTATTTCATGCTGTCTTTTGGATGTTTTTTTTTCCACCATGTTTTCGCATTGTGATGCATTTGTTAGTTTCGTTTTTAAGTGTATTACTTTGTGAGGGCTTGAGAACATAGATTTTATTCGTTGTATCTTAAAAAGACCAACAACTTTTGTTTTTTTGTTATGTACCCTAGGAAACTATTAAAGAAAAATATGCTTATTCCCTAGTGATAATACATAATTTAGTAATCGTTGCGTGTGT
>OU015500.1:53203305-53215805 GCA_907164885.2 Dolomedes plantarius | reverse complement strand
TGAATCCAAGTCGGCAATCCATGGACAAATTTTCTCCATAGGTTAACATTGAGGTGGGCGAATCCAATGGGGTTAGTACATAGCAGCCTCAACGGAATCTTTGGTTTCACGTCCGTTCAAGCAATCCTCTGAGCTTTCCGCATGTTCAGCACATATATTTTTTTGTGTATATTGCAACTATTTTCTAAATGTGTCAGGATTTACTTTCTTAAATAGCATTAGAGTGGAAGAGAAAATTCAGATTCTGATAGCGTATACTTGTTGCGAAAACATAGATTCCAATAGGGTGTGTTTAGATCCCTATTTTTTTTCCAAAATTTACCACAAAGAACAAAAAAGGTAAAAAGATGCATGAAAATGCATCAAGGGAGGTAATGTAGCGTGTATATTGGAAAAGTGAATGGAAAGAATGTGATATTCAATTTCATGGCAAAGCAGATAGAAATCTACTGTAAAAAAAAAGAATCATTTCCTTTTTAATAAAATTTGTGTAATGTGCAGAATTCTGAAGAATTGTAAAATAGGCTTCATCGAGCATGCTTTAAGGATAATTATAAATCTGAAACTTAATCTATTATCTTCACCCCTATTGACAAATAGAAATCAGATCAAAACGTAATGTACTTGTTCTGCAGTATTCTATAACGGAGTATTATTAATTTTCTAATTTATTTTATAAGGAAATCATACTCATCTAATATGGTACATGAAATTTATATAAATAATGAGGAGATATGAGAAAATTTGAAATAGTTCGTTTGTATTAATTGACATGATGAGAAAAATTATCTACTGTGGGTTACTCAGAACCAAATAAACCATACTCTTAAAATTATTAATCAGAAGAATTATTCTTTTAGGATTTTTATTGTCACTATCAATATTTATTTGTCATTGTGGTAAACTATATTCTGACATGAAAATAAAAATGTTAATACAAGTATGAAAATCTATTTTTACTGTCATCCATATAAAAATTTATTTTTTTTCATGTAAAATACATGATTTGAAAAATACGACATAAAATATTAGTTATTAGTATGTATGTATGTTAAAATAACTTTTATTTTTCTACAAATGAAACAAAATAGAATAATTTTTTTCAAGTTTATACACTTTAAGGGGATGGTGGACCTTTCACAGCGATTTTTGAAATTTTTGCCACAGAGATATGAAACTTTGCTTATATATTCATTAAAGTCTAACAATATTAAGCACCTTATAAAATTTTATAGATATTTTTAAAAAAATATTTTATAATTAAAAAATTGAAATTAAATTACCTTTCTTTAAAATGCTCCTTGCGACTCAATTTGAAACTTTTCCCCTTAATTTTGCATTTATATTGCTTATAAATACCTTCTGAACAGAGTTATGTATTTTTTTGTACTTTCGTTGAATAGTTAATTTTCAGGAAATATTTTTATGCTTGTACTCTGAATTTTCTTGAAATTTTTGTACTTTTGTACACTTAAGTTAAACTTTGATAACCTTAATGACCTCGAATCCTAAAATGGATACATAACTTTATTTTCATGTATTACAGGAGTCTTTATTATAAATTTCATAAACTTTCGTCAAAAATTATGACGCGAGGAGCATTTTAAAGACTTGCAAATCTGGAAATTACTCATTTTGAGAAAAATACATTTAAAACATGTTTTTTCACCTACCTTTAATACTAACTTTTGTAAAGTCACCAAGTTTTCATTTTGCTTTTCACTACATATTTTAAATGCATTTCATTCCAATATTTACATGTTTTTAAAATATTAATACATCCCCCCAAAAAATTCCCATTTTTGCTCGATTTTTGGTAATTTGAAAGTCCACCATCCCCTTAAAGGCAATTATTGTTGTTTATTATACCGGAAGTGCAATGTTTAAGCGATGTTTCCCGCCTTGGCACTGAGCCAAAAATCCCCCTCACCTCCACTTTTTAGTCCGAGCTAAGGCAGCGTGTTGTGAACACGCTAATTTGTAACTCTCCTTAACTACTATATAAAGATGTTCCTTTTTCTAATAAGATTTAATACAAATTTAAATCCTTCAAACTTTGAAAACTAGTTTACTTAAAAAGTATATTTTCTAAACTTCATTTATTTAATTTCGTATGAGTATAGAATTATCCAAGTATTATCTGTATTTTTACGATCGTTTAGTTATAATTCTATTCAAAGAAATATTAAAACTTTAATTTGAGTATAATTTATTCATTTCATTTAAGATATCATAAAAACTAGTGAACAAGAGGAAGGAAAAATAATTAAAAGTAATGTTTATAGTGATAAATGGATCGTTGTTAGACAATTACATGGATCATGCATAGATATTCTAAACTAAAGCTCTCTATTTGTTTATGGAGAGTAAACATAAAAGAATAATGAAATAAAGAATTAAAATGCATAGTTAATCAGGATAAATAATATTCCATTCCACGGGTTCTGCAGCATGATTACTTTATATTGGTACTTTCAATTTGCCTTCAACTGAAAGATATATCTTGTGCCCTCATGAACTAAGTGTCTCATACTGTTGTACTTGGCACTGTAAGAAAGCAAAGATGGATAATAACTAGTGGATTGTTTAGTGCAAAAATTAAAGATGATTAATATTATCTGAAGGACTTCGACGGTGATTGACCTCTCCGTTCTCTGGATTGGATCTCCTTTTCCGTTATTTAGCGTTGTAACATTTTTGTGTGTCTGTACATCAACAAAAGTTGTCATAGTGTCAAGCAATAAGAAGAGCGTTAATATTCAAAACTCTAAATAATAACTTGTAACATTTTACAATGAAATAACAATTTCACTGCTTTCTATTTACTTTACTTCATTGCGTGCTGAAAATAAACATTTTTATGCTATTAATGAGTTTACAGATTGTGAAAAGAGATTATCAATATATATAAAAAAGTTCCGTAACTGACTGACTCACTGACTCACTGACATACAACGTACAGACCAAACCGCTGGACCTAAAGGGCTGAAATTTTGCAAGGCGATTCTTCTTATGGTATAGGGGTGCACTAAGAAAGATTTTGAAAAATTCTTCTTAGATTTTTTAAATAAAATTTTTAAGCTGTTTTTGTAACTTTTTTTAAGTTTACATTTAAATTAATTATTTGAGGGTTATAAAATTTATATCACGAGAAAGTCCATAAAAATTCCTTTAAAATGAAATATTTTTCGAATCTTTATCTCCATTTTCTGATTTTGGTGAATTTTTAAAGATTAATTTTTATAATTTAATTTATTAAATGCTGATCACGTGATTTCTTTTTCTGCTACTTTAAATAAATTTATCGTCACGTGCATAACAACTAAATAGACAAAAAAATAATATTTTTTTTCTTTCTAATGCAGCAGACGATTGGATATTATCCAAAAAAATAAATATCCCTTACGATTTTTTTATAAATATATATATATATATATATATATATATATATATATATATATAATACATCCCTTTAAAAATTCTAAGGATTTCATGGCACTGGGGGGGCATTTGTGAGGTGTCGATCACTCTGATAAGAGGCCTACCTGTGATGTTCGCCGATGAAACGTGCTAAAGAGTTTATTTTCTAGTGAAGAAGTCATTACCTTTAGGTGTATATGGGCGTCTCATCAGAAGCGGGCCAGGTGTCATCTCTTATCTTCATCCTTTTTTAACTTATCAAGAGCCAAAGTGGTCATTAAGTACTGATTCCCAGATTAAAAAAATAGCATCTGCTAAGAGCAGCACCATTAGGCGAATCATTGTCGCAGATTGGTATTTCAGAAATACTGATATTTTCAGGGAGTGAGGAATCCCTACTATTCGAAATTACCTCAAAAATCAAGCTATCAACTTTCATAACTCCATTGACAGTGATCTCTTAAAAATATAGCACACTATGACCACGCAGACCCCACTAACAGGAAAAAGACTCAAGCCATCCTGAGTTTTTCGTCTTAAATGTTTTATTTATCCTCGTCATTTAAATAAAAATATAAAAAAATATAAAAAACAATACTTGGCTTTTCCAAAGCAAAAAACAATTGAAAATTTTATAAAATAAAATAAAAATCTTATTTACTATCCTTAAACTTCCTTCTCGCATTTATTACTGTTTCGGAGCAAATCCTCTTGGAGATGCTCCATTTCTTAGTGTTTGAACTCACGGATTCTGAATCTTATCTCTCTATCCAATCACTTTTCTTCCTCCTTTTTCAACTCGCCAATTGAAATCCAGCTTACAGACAGCCAAATATTTTACCCTCCAAAGTACTCAGCGAAACATACGCTGCTTCACTTTTTGTGAAGCACTACGAAGATCCAGAGACGTCCAAAGAGAACAATCCATTTCACCCTCCAAAGTTCTGAACGAAACAAACGGTGCTTCACTTTTTGTGATGCATTTGAAGATTCTGGAGACATCCAATAAGAACATTCCATTTCTCATTTCGATGAAACATTCGCTCTCCGTTGAAATATTATGAAATATCTGCGTTAGAAGGAGTTGGCTTAGGGAACGCAGTTAAACATTTGTTCCTATGGGTCTATGGTCCTATGGTCACCAACAACTGAAGTCGCGCAGTGTCCTGAATGAACCCGAGCGGGCTCATTCAGGACACTGCGAGCCCGAGCACTCCGGAGCTCTGATTGCATCATCGATGGCAAGAGCGGCTTTTGTTCAGAGGATTCGGGGACAAGGCGCTAAATAGGGGATAGACAAACGATGCGACACAAAGCGGGGACTGCAGAGTTTGACTTCCATCAGTACAGAGAGACTGTTTGAGATTGTGAACTCCGGACTGAGACTGTGCGGGAATGCCTTCGAAACACTAAGGATAAGTTAGGCTGTATGCCTGAAATGCACGGAACGTGCAACTTCGTTTTATTCTTTGTACATAGTTTATTTTATTTTAATCTTAAAGATACTTGTTTCTCTAACCCCGCCTCCGACCTACTTGTTGAAATGTATAGATGTATCCAGACTTATACTTGTAAGGTTGCCCTACCCGAGAGCTAGTTAGTGAAGCAGATAGTCTAGCTTCATCATTATATATATATATATATATATATATATATATATATATATATACATAGTAAAATATAAACAATGCAAATAAACAAAAATTAAAATTCAAGCATAGACTGCTAAATCACTTTAACATAAAACATATCCTGCAAAGAAAACATAAAACATTTGCAATAGAGGATAGCGCAGAAGCTTCATATCCCCATAATGAAAAAAACAAATAAATAATCCAACAGAGATAGATAAAAATAATACGAATATAGACAAAAAACAAACAGAAATCAAGCACTCTGGGCATCTACGCACCAACGGCAAGATTCTGTATAAGTGCCGGAACTGAACCATAAAACAACATAGAGGTAACCGACAGGTCTCGTCATCAGGGATCCTAACCATATCAGTTACCTCAAGGGGAACATTCTGAATAGGATGCAGGTAAGCCCAAAAAACATCCCAAGGCCCCGAGTCCCTCAAGGAAGCAATAAGTCAAAAAGAAAATGAGAAGACAAATACAACTTAAAGTATGGGCGCAACGCACCGTACATGCAAGCACACAAATAATCCTAATGCAAAGTAAAAGATGCATACACACCCCAATTCCGTAAGTGACGGTTATGGCGAAACAGCAGCCAATTCTATCCTCCTTACACTTACAAAATAGATTACTATTGCCGGAACCAACCCCCACTTGACTACTGTTCGCCATAGGGCACGTAAGACATCTTTTATCTTTACATTTTGCATATTTTTTTAATTTTAAATTATATAAACGTAACAGTTGTTCAGATAACTTATTAACCACCACACTCCCCTGAACAAGACGTGCACCAGGCTCCTTGTTACGGAACGCGACTAGCCATGTCCCATGAGAAAATTTTTGATACTTGTTTGCATAATTATATATAAATAAATATATAAATATATATATATATATATATATTACGGCGGAGCGTAAAAAAAAAGTTTTCGATTTTGTTTTTGCCCTAGTGCGGAAAAGTTGTGTACTGGTGGGTAGGTCACGTATGCAAAGTTTTGGGAAAAACAAAAATTATCTTCCGTCTCCATTTCGGCTGTGATTTTTAGCAGAATTTACCATACAGTTAAAAATGTGTATTTCCATTGTTTTGCATGCAGCTTTTCGCTTTTTCTGAAATAAAATTCAGAAAAAAACCAGAACTCACCACGGGGAGGTGGCTGCACTGCGAGTTCCACCCGTGCCCATCTATCCACCCAACCATATCTTTGCCCTTGCAGTTATTCTGGTTTTACTCGGTACTCGCATTTGGTTTCAAATGGTAGCATAGCTTTTCTCGACTCTGTTCGGTTTCTAACTAAACCGTCACGCTTATTTTCTCCACACACAGCCGCAGAAAACTCTGTTACTAGTTTCACGATACGTGCAACACTTTGGGTGTGGCAAGGAAAGTTTAGGCTTCCCAGGTGTTGAGCTACAGACTCTCCACTGGAAATCAAATTTCTCAAATCAACTTCTGTCAATTGGAGGTTCCGTGAAATTACATTTCTGCCAATCAATGAGGTCTATATATGAAACTGCCTCGAAGTTGAGTGACGTAATGTTGTAGAATCTGATTCTTTCCTTTTTTTCCTTTCTTGTTCTTAAAATCCTACGCAGTCCAAGTTCTGTAATGGACTGTCTGTCGTCTGTGATCATTGACAAGATTATTGCTCCGAAATAGCCATTTCTCTGGATAATGGGATCGACCACAGTCTTTAAATGATTTTTAAGATAGCGTGATACGTTTATTGTCTGCCACAAATTTCGTGGACCATATGTGCAACATGGATTTAATTTGACTGTAAACCACATAGGTGGGCACACTTTCATGATGAACTCTGCCAGAGTTTGAAGTTGGTTTGAAGGCTCTGACGAGCTAATGTATAAACACTTTATTCGATTTGCAGTTGTTAGCCAACGTGCATGAGTCATTTTCCTAGGGTGCTTTTGTGACAAATTTGATGAGCAGTTTCTATTTGTGACAGCTTGACAAATATCCCAAAGCTATCGCTTGTGTGTGCTAAGATTATTTATGTCGATTTTCGGAAATTCACTCGAAATGTCTACAAATTTCACAACTGGGAGGTTTTTACAATTTGCCAATGCTTTCCCAGTAGGACCAGAAAATGCATTAGGGTCACTCGTTCCACCATCCAAATGCTGCACTAAATGTCGGAGTGGCAACTCATTTGCGTGTAACTGGCAGATAAACCAGTGCAAGGGTTTCCCAATGGCTTCCCCAGAAAGGCGAATCAAAACGATTTTATAGCCAGTATTAACGATTGTTCCATCGCACCCTATTGCTACTAGTTGATGAATGTGAATATTCTTATTCTCCATGAAATACACAATCATTTGAGAAATACTCAAAGCTGATGATGAAGTTAGTGCTATGTCTCCAAGGTACTTGCTTCCAGGTTCCTTAATAATTGTAACTTGTTCTTCCAGGACTGTTTTTTTTTGTACATCTTTCCCCCTACGCTCTCTTGCATTAGAGTTTTGTCCTTCCTTCCGTCAAAATAAAGTCCCTTCAGTGGTTCCAACTGTCTTTCATTTCCTTGCTGATATTCTTTCCGAATTTTTTCCCTCTCTCTTCTTATTTTATGTCTATCAATTACATTTAAAGTGTCTTTTTTGGTAATCATCCCCAAATCTTACAAATCAGCGCTTGCAATGATGGCTCCAGCCCGATCTGAAACTCCGGTTCTGTCACAACCTGTAGCTACCGCTGGGTATCGGCTTGATCTTAACGTCTTTTTCCCTTCAGATTGAGTCCTCCTGGATGTGGATGGGGAAGGCTTCAAGTGATCGGTGTCACTATCGTAGTTATGTGGATCCACGTCAGAATCTGGATCGGGAAATGTGAGCCTAGATGGCGTAACAGATGGCGAAACGTTTATTTTAAGATTCACTGCTTCTGCCTGTTTCTGCTTCCTATCCGCTCGTTTCCTCAGCTTTCAGTTTCTTTTAAGTCAACTGCGCCTATGGACATTTGCCTAAGTGCCCATTGGTCTATAAGAAAAGTTCTTTCTATTTCAGGGATCCTTTTATGCTTTGGTCAAGAACATTTATTAAAAGAAACACACTGACATGAAGAAATGTCGAACAATTTCTGTGAGTCTTTCACGAAGGTTTTAAGCTTCGTTTCTAAAGTTGTTCTTGACAATGTTTACATGCCAAAATATTTCTTTACCTTTCTGCACGCAGTGTGTCCGCTGCTGCCTTTCTGTATTAAGTTTCGAATTACCTCTGTATTTTATTTAAGAACAAAATGACGAGTTGCGTACAAAACAATGAAAATACACATTTTTAACTATATGGTAAAAATCTGCTAAAAATCACGGCCGAAATGGAGACGGAAGACATTTTTTGTTTTTCCCAAAACTTTGCGTACGTGACCTACCCACCAGTACCCAACTTTTCCGCACTAGGGCAAAAACGAAATCGAAAACTTTTTTTTACGCTCCGCCCTAATATATATATATATAAACACAGTGGTACCTCGACATACAAGTGTCTCGACATACGAGTTTTTCGAGATACGAGCATTCTCTCGGCAGATTTTTTTACTTCGAGTTACGAGCTAAAATTCGGGTTACGAGCAATCTTCAGATACCCCACAACTAGTTTACGCAGCGAACGCCATGTACTCATCAAATGAGAACAGGAGAAGCATATAATCTTTACAACCTTTATGTACAATTATTATACAATTATATATATATTATTATAAGACTACTGACCAGTCTTAAACCGAAAGATTAACACTCAACAATGATCACCCGGAGCAGCTTGTTCTGCCTACACTTGAGTCGCCCTCCAAAACCGAACAGTGTCGAACCTCTCTCGCAGAGAGATAGTTTAAATTCCCTCCCCGACACTGGTACTTGTCATGGGTTCTAGGGGATGGGATAACCTTGGTCCTAGGATAGCAAGCTCTCCTCCTTCTACGGATTTTATGAAAACGATCTTCGGATTTTCAGAAAGAGGAATTTGGACATTACATCCCAGTGAGCGATGCAATAATCGCTCAGCTTCCGTGTGAGGAAAATGTGGCGAAAAGATAAAAAATCAACGAATAAGATTTAATTTTTCAGTTCAGCATTTCTTCTCCTCTTTCATCAGCATCTTCAAGTCTGATTTCCAAAGTAAATGTTGTACATTACACTTAATAAAAAAATTTATTGCAGTGCATTCTAATGTATTGCGTTTTTATATAACGTTCATCATTTATAAGCACATTTTTCTTATTTAAAATTATTTAACCAAAAATTGCTGTGTTTGGGGGGAGCCCGGAACGAATTTATGGCATTTCCATTCATTTCAATGTGGAAAATTGATTCGAGATACGAGTGTTTCCGAGTTACGAGCTCCGTCATGGAACGAATTAAACTCGTATGTTGAGGTACCGCTGTATATATATATATATATATATATATATGTACAGTGAGTCACCTTACCACTATTCATTACTCATAATCTATTCGCCCGTGACGTCATGCTGATGATTAGCTTTAGCTCTATTTAAGACTGAGCTTTGATTCGTGACGGGCAGAAGAAGAAGAAGAAGAAGCGAAAAGAAGAAAGAGGGTCAGCGGACCGAGGGCAGAAAGCAGGCAGAGCGAATTGAACAGCCAGAGCCAGCAAATCGCATGTAGAACGAGCAGAACGAATGCAGAGCGAATGCAAAACAAGTGCAGATAAGACGGAGGTTGAATCCATTCAAGATGTACTTGAGTAAAATGTTATGTGCAAGTCTAAATGACCGCTTTTATTGTTTTAAAGGAGACAAGTTTCAAGACGTAATGCTATATTAACCTATTTTGTAAATATAAATGTGTCAATGTGTCGTCCAAGAACATTTAAATAAATAATTTTGTTTCCTATTATCCCGCTCAGCCAGCTGATTCCTGACCTACAATTATATCAGAAAAGGGGAGGGATTTGTAGTCCCACAATTATTTCCGAAGAGGGATTGTTGGACCGTGAAATTTTATGGATAGTCGCGTTTGAACTGAGGACTTGGATCGTGATGCTGTGTGTTCGTGTTTTGGAGTGTGAACTTTTAAATTGATGAGGACTTGATGAACTGTGCATGGGTAGTTGTATCCAAATGTGAAGAAGTTGAATTACGAAGAATTGTGTTTTACGACGAAACAAGAAGTGTTTAAAGACTTTTGAAGAAGTTGAATGAAGATTAATTTTGTAATTCAGCGTTGTGTTCCACTGGATTATTGTGCTCCCTAATTTGCTGATTTTAAACGTGAGGAACTCTGTTTTATTAACTAATTTTTACTTGTGATTCAAAGATGGCTACGTTAGGCAAAGTGCCGAGTATGAAGAACAGTTTAACTTTATTTTCTGCCTATGCCATAAAATTATTGCTTAGACTTGTTTTTGAAAATGACCCATGTGACAGAAAGAATCGGGTAAGACTTAGAAAAATTCCAGGATTTTATTACAATGTTAATTCAAAAGAGTATAAATGTAAAATTAAATTTGTAACTGATAATTTTACTGTGAATAACCTCATTACTGTTTGTAATTTACTAAATTTAAAAGATGAAGGCAAACCACACGAACTTGGTAAGCGTATTGTTACAAATTTAAATGATTTAGGACTGCTAAACTTTAGTTCTGTTTACGTTGACGAAACGGACGAAGAAGTCCCTGGTGAAACAGAAATTACTGGTGAATTAAATCTTTCAAACACTGGGTTAGTTCCAAACTTAAAAGAAGTAATGGTTAGTTTCCGTGATGTAGAAGGTACAATTAAGCATTTTGGTGCTGATGATAATTACTCCGTAAAAAATTGGATTTCTGATTTTGAGGAAACCGCTACATTATTATCGTGGAATGATATTCAGAAACTCATTTTTGCTAAAAAAATTTAAGTGGTATTGCAAAATTATTTTTACAGAGTGAACGTAATGTTAACTCATGGGATAAATTAAAAGTACTTTTAACATAAGAGTATGGAAATAAAAATAATAGTGCATATATCCATATGATGTTAAATAACAGAAAGATGGAATTTAATGAATCGTTTCAAGAGTATTTTTATGTGATGAAAGAAATCGCGATTAAAGGTAACGTCGAAGATGCAGCTTTAATTTATTATATAATAAATGGTATTCAGGATTCACCAACAAATAAGTACGTGCTCTATAAATCTAGAAATTTAGCTGAATTTAAAGAAAATTTAACCTTGTATCAGAAAGTGTGAGAGGATAGACAACGAATTACAAACTGCTCAGAATTTAATGAAAGAACGAGGACGACTGTTGGTTTTATGCAAATAGAAGTAATTTTGAAAAAAACGAGAACAAAACTTGATAAACACCATGTCATTTCCCCTGTTAAGTCTGGTTTTGAAGGAGCTTAGCCGAAATAAGGTAATGTTAAAGAAGTGAAATTTAATTCTAATTAATCTGAATTTCACAAGAGTAAAATTTGTTTTAACTGTGGATCTGAAAATCATATATCAAAATTTTGTGAACTCAGATTTGAGGTGATAAAGTGTTTTAAGTGTTCTCTGCTTGGGCATCGGGTGTCAGAATGTGCATCAGAAATTAAAGCCAGAAATGAAACCACATCAGAAATTATACCCGAAGTAGACTTTTTATGTGTTAGCGTCGTTCCGAACATGAACAAAAGTGTTGAAATCAATAATACAAAAGTAAATAGCCTGATTGCTACTGGAAGTCAAGTTACATTACTTCGAAAGTCGATTTATGAAGAATTTAAAGTTAAGAAATTATACCCGGTAAATTCAACTTTAACTGGTATTTGGAAATGTTTTGTTAAACTATTGGGATCTTTTTCTGGTGAAATTGTTATTGATGAATTTAAGTGTACAGCTGATATGTGTGTAGTAAAAGATTATTGTTTACCTTATGATGGAATAATTGGTTTAAATGTGCTCATGCAGGGTGAAGTTTTGATTAATGAAAATGGAGTTATAGTTTAAAATAGACCTCAATGTAATGTACCTGTAAATATCGTATCTGTGCTACCAATCTTAATTGACGATGTTTTCGAAATTGATATTGAACCAAAAGTCTCTATGGTCTTCAGGGATACGGTACGCAAATTAGTTCTCAATTATGTGCCAAGTAAAACTGAATCAACGAATATTGACCTGAAAATTTTAGTTAAGAATCAAGAGCCCATATTCCACCACACACATAGACTCCCTTTTTCGGAAAAGAAGGTAGTTGAAACACAAGTGGCCGAGTGGTTGGCGCAGAGAATAGTAGAACCAAGCTCCTCGGAATATGCTAGTCCAATAGTTATTGTAAAGAAGAAGGGCGGATCGCCGCGTATTTGTATAGACTACCCGAAATTAAATAAAGTTGTTGTTAAGGATAGATTCCCTCTACCATTTACCGAGTACGTCCTAGACCGCTTGTTCAGTACTATCGATCTGAAGAACGGATTTTTTCACGTTTACGTGCA
>OU015500.1:53093305-53198305 GCA_907164885.2 Dolomedes plantarius | reverse complement strand
ATATATATATATATATATATATATATTCAGGGTGCGGGGAAAAGAACGTTCCGAGGGTATAAATAAATAATTTCATAAATAAATAAAATAAATAATAATAATAAAAGAATAATTGGAAATAAATAAATAAATGAATATTTTTTAAAAAATTTTCTGAGGTATAAAAGATAATTTTCTCTATCTTGCTTTGTAATTTTTTTTATTGACTTTTCAAATCAGAACGTTCTTTCTGCCGTACCCTTTATATATGTGTGCATATATGTATGTATGCATTTATGTATGTATAACACTCGGTTTGCTGTCACCTTTTCCAACTCCCTATTCCTTCTCCCCTCTTTTTTCAAACTCCACATTCCCTGATAATTATTAATGTACTTTTACATTTTTTTATTTATCCGATGCCAATTTCTTAAACGTAATAGTTGTATATATTTTTGTAAAACGTACATTGTATTAGTGAATGTGAATCTAATAATTGTTAATGTATTTTTTTTTTCATTTTACAAGGAGTGGAATCTCATGGTTTATAACAGGTGAGTTAGTTTTAAATGTTTAGTATTAATAACGAAAATAATATAAACCGATTTCTTACTCTGAGAATAATATTTTTGGTCCTAGATGCTTATTAAATGTCTTCACAAAAACTTAAATTGTGAGATGTTGAATTTTATTATCATTTCTATTTATTTTTTTTTCTTTTCTGTGTTCACATCAGAAATTATTAAGAAGAAATATGAAATAGAAAATAAATAAATTATTATTAGTTTCGTCCGTGTTAAATTATTTCCTGAACCCCAATTCAATAATGAAAAGCTACCGAGGGAGACGGATAATTCTAAAATTCTGAAGTACCTTTGCAACGTTTCAAGATTCATTAATTGAGTTCTCATTAATTTAATGCACTAACTGAATTATAAGAATTGGTTGTAAATTAAATTCCGGACAATGTATCAACAACTGAGACTTTGAGTAAGTTTCTAAGAAGAACGCTATTTTATTTTATAGTATCAAACATAGTAGTTGATTATTATAGAAAATACGAAAGCTATTTTTTAAAATTTTTCATTGGTTTATTAATTAGATCCCAATTGTTTAGATTTAATGCTTCTATATAATTTTGTAAAATGTACATTGTATTTTAGTATGTGATTCTGATAATTATTGATGTATTTTTTGTTTTCTTTTTTCTTTGTTACAGCATATATAAAGAAAATCATTCACTGTCGTTTTATAGTGTGTTGCAATGTAACAAAGTAACTAATTTGACAAAATTTAATTTTTAAATTTTGTCTATTTTATTAATATTATGAAACGAGTACACTTTACTATTTCTTGTGAACGTTTTTTAGAGAAGGTGCTACTTTGAGAATGATAACTCGAAATTACCAATCTTTTGTAGCATATATATTCTCATTTTTTGCAACATGCTTAAAACTCAAAATTAACACTCACTTGTTTTAGTTAAAACAAGATGACTGTCAGTTGTCCATAAAATGTAAAAGATTGATGAAACAACCAACGTGGGATTGGTTCAGTTCCATGGTAGCTGCTTGCAAGGTCATTATGATTAGAATTTTAACATTTCAATAAGACTTAAAAGTGAAAATTCTTTATTCGTAGGTTTCTCGCTTTCCTCTCTTCAGTTCAATGTTATTCGGTTACCTCAGAGGTCAAAAGGGCCGAACAAAGTTAAAAAAGAAGAGATGAAACAGATCAAATTTGAATAAGGGGAATATATTTCTATTTAGAATATATAAAAAAAAGGTTATGTATACAAGTGTTCATTAAAATTTGAGGGTTGATGTAGCGTCAGGAAAGAAATCTTATAGCCGACAATAGAGGAAATATCGGAAATATCGAAAAGAATGCCTTATGGAAAATTCTACAAAACTTCCTAGAAGTGGAAATCCTGGACAAAAGGCAGTGCAAACATGTTAGTGCTGCTGTTTAATCAACATACATAGTAACAGATTGGCCATGGATTAAAAAAAATCCTTACTTATTGATTACATTTAAATATCTCACACAGAAACATTCGAAAGACGACTAACCGTATTTAAAAAGAACAGCACAGTATTTGATAGAAAAAACAAACAAACCATAAACAGCATTTAGTTCCAAATGCACCGAAAACATTCGCGACTTGCTTGATACTTCAGCATAAGGTATGTGTTACAAAATTTGATTTTGTTTTTACATAACATATTTGGGTGGAAACTAATAAATTTGACTAATTTTACCCTAAAAAGGAATGATTCCATTAAAAATACCATCAATCAGAATCGCATATGAAAATAAAATTGTTGCCGGAAAATTTTCTGAACGACCACGTTTCCCAGTGTGCGGTTTTTAGCTGCTTAGGCATACAAGTTAAAAACAAGCAGTCATTTACTAAGGGGAATCTCTCAATAAATTAATATTAGACCCTAATTGTCTGCTATGAAGAGTAACTACCACTCTTAAGGGATGCTCAGTTTCCTACTAAAATGGTATTAAGCAAAACTTCACTAATATCGAAAATACAAAACATCTCAGTTGTGCTTGTGAGAGTTATAAGACTGCCTTTTTAACTACCATAATAGTTTAAAATATATTTTCAAAATGTGTACCACTTACAAAAGGTTCAATATTTTATAAGAATTCCATGCTTTGTTTAATGATATTGGAGAACAAACAGATGACTGTCGATAAATATGTATGCTATTAATTTCATAAACATTGTATAAAAAGAGAAAATGTTCTTTTCACTTCATTATTTACCAATATTAGATTTTGAAAGAAACAATACACAAATCAGGACCCATTCCTTGAGGAAAAGAAAGGAAATGCGAAGGAAATTACTTTGCAGTATGTAAATGTTTTATCACACACAGTTAATATCTCCTTATCGAATCCTCCCAAAACACAAATGTAATTATCTTTTATGACACAGCAATAAAATGAATCTCTTTAATAATACTGAAGAATCCTAGAGAAAGAAAACAATGCAACTCCTACCATGACGAGGGATAGGGTATTTAGCTATATTCCTTCACGGGCTATAAATATTTTCCCTAACACTATTACATCGAAGATAAATGCCCAATGAAATTGCACCTGGGGGAACTTCAGTTTGCCCTAAGTAAGATAATTTAATCGCTTGTGTAGTAATTTCCGTTTAAGGGTTGGGATTGTACTAGAATTTTTATTATTATTTTTTTTAACTTTAGATCAGATATATGAAGTAAATCGGATGTATTTCCCTGAACAATAATTGCATTAGTTAATCAGTACCAGTTAAATTGCTAGAAAATTTAAAATCACTTGTTATTTTAATATCAACATGGTACGGATTATTGTTGTTGTTTTTAATTAAAAAGCTAAAGAACTGTTGGAAAAGTACGCAAATTGCGCATTTGCTATAATCATTGTGACGAGAATTGTGTACGTGTTGCAGTTTTAAATAATATGCCGTGTGTTGTATTATGACAAAAAAGATCACATGAATAGTGTAATGCACATAATGTTTATTTTTGCTGTTGCACTAAATTAAATTTTTCATCAAAATAGCTTGTAATCAAGTCTATGTTTTATTTAATTAAGCTATTTAAACCTGGTATTTTATTTTATTCATGGAACTATACCCTTTATTTATGCATTTCAAACTGCTCATATTAAGGGGGCGATGGTTCATTCTCAAGATTCTTCTAATGAAACATAAGTAGAAGCATATTAGGCTACTGTGTACTGTTGGATTCGCACACCTCAATGTTAACCTATGGAGGAAATTTGTCTACAATTTAGAGCTACATAAATGCTAATAAACAAATAAAAATGGTAATTTAAGACAACCTGAACTTTTATTCACTTGCAACAGGATACATTTTATAAATTTCGTCCACCAAAGGAATTTAGGTGCGTTTAAAACAAGCTATAATTGATTTTATTCTATAATAATTTTAATTTTAAATTTTATTTGCATTTAAAAAACAAAAAAATTCCCGAGGTGTAAAATTTATTTCTATATTATAGAGCACATTTAAAAAAATATATTTAAATCCAAGTCGGCAATCCTTGGACACATTTTCTCCATAGGTTACCAATGAAGTGAGCAAATCCAAAAGGGTTAGTACACAGCAGCTTTAAGGTATTTTGATTTCTTTTCAAGAGAGCACATTTACCTTATTATTGCAATGAACCGAATTTAAAATAAGTTAACTGGTTCCTTAGAAATTGCTTTGAAGGCAAATACCTAAATTTCGTATTCTTCGGTTAATCGGAAGCCAATACGAAGTGGAAGGGCAATGGCCAAAGAGGTTTTTATAGCACCATGTTTTTTTTTTTCCTTCCATATTATATGGAGGGTTCGGAGTTAAAGTGAACCAAGTCCATAAGAGTCATTTCTGAGAAAACCGATAGCTAAGTTGAACAAATATGTTAATTGCCCATTCATTTTGTTTAACTTTTTCTGCTTCAACAACGTAAAATTTATGCTACAGACTTGGTTCACAATTGCATTGAAAAATACAATATTTATAATGTATCATGGCAGTGTTAGTACAAAAAAACTGGATAGGTTCACTTTAATTCTCAACCCTCCATAAATAGCCATTTTTAACTTATTAAGTTTGAAAGGAAGGGCCGTGGCGGCCTTGTGGTACAGCACGCTGGTTTTCGGTACTGAGGATGCTCAGATCGAATCCTGGCGAAGCACCACTAAAATCCCTCCGTTTGTGTCGTTCCTTTCTAGAGGGCAATGCAGTTTATTACGGGGCCGCCTATATGGCACCCCCGTGGCCAGCAAAACTGCGGTGTTATAGGCGAATGTCTTCGCTACAAGTGCCTCCGCATTTGAAAAAAGAAAGTTTGAAAGGAACATTCGCTTTTACATGGAAAAAAGTGAAGATGATATAAAATTGTTTAGTATTTGATCGAAGAACTATAATTCCTATAATACTTACTCTGCATGAACTAGACGTTAACTGACGCATTTAACTTTTATTCTGAACCATCCATAAATAGTAAATTTTACACGTATTAAATTTGAAATGAACATCCGCTTTTACGTGGAAAAGGGTGAAGGTAGCAAAACATTGTTTAGAATTTGGTCGAAGAACTATAACTCCAATAACACATACGCTGCATGCACTTGACGTCCAAAGCCTTATGTCTAATATAGCACACCAAAGAAATGTGTAGGCAAAATTTTAATTTTTGTCAAAATAGTCTTTAAAGTTTCTTTTATCTATATATTAAAATATATTTTAGAATTAGCGTGATTTATTTTTCGGATGAAAAAGTTTTAACTCGAAGATATAACCTTTCAACGAATATCGAATTTGTTGCCTCAGAGAATAAATAAAAAGCAATTAAATATAGGCTTCTAAACTGATGTGACATATTAACACGTTTTAAATGTTGCTGCGCGTTCCCTCTATTCAGTACTTTGAAACAAATTAGTGTGGGTGTCAATTTTGTTGACATGTACAAATCCCTTACATTATGTAATTCCAGAAATATCATGTTAAAACGTTTGTGACAAATAAAAATTTAATAACAGACAATCGCTACTCTAGGATATAAGCTGCGTTGAGTTGATCAAATCAGATTCATTAACAGGAATAGCATATTTTCCTCTCTAAATTTTTAAACTTTTGTTACTGAAAGGCTTCATTACATGGAAAGATAGATGACTTTGCTCAAATCAATGAATGCTTATCCATTTATTTGACTACTTAATGCAAGCTTGATAAAATCCCTTTCAATTTGACACCTTCAAAAGCAGAAATACGTCCGAAAAATATTAATTCGATAAATCTCAAAAGTATAACAATCTTTCTTTGGAAATATTCAAATAAATAGCTTTTCTTTAACATTATACATTTTCATTTACATATGCATTACACGTTACAGATGGATATTTATATCGTTTATTTTAAATGACTTGTATCTTTTCTAAGGAAATCAATGAAATTGCCAAAAAACAGGCATCGCAGTTAACCACAAGATTTTAATATATGAGATGAATGTCATATATAAATCCAAACTAGAGTTGGAATATAGTTGGAACTATAGACAATATACATTTGAAATCATAAATGAAAAGAGGTTATAAATATATTGTCGTAACGTTTTGTACCGCCCTTTAAAACACTCTTTTTCATATGGGATTTTTCCCCTGAGAGCTGCTTTTATTACATAAATATGGATACTGTCCCATGACTGTGGCCAGTTTATCAATGAAAACCTATTTTTTTAGCGCTAAGAAGCACGCCATCCGTTATCAGCGAATTTCTCTGCTATGGGGGAGAAGAGGTTGGTATTTTAACGATACCAATTTGGCTGGTTTTCCGTAACTAACTAACACACACACACACAGACACAGACACACACACACACACAGGCAGGCACACACACACACACACACACACACACACACACACATATATATATATATATATATATATATATATATATATGTGTGTGTGTGTGTGTGTGTGTGTAAGTAAGTAATACATTAAATATTATGCCCTCGATTCTAGCATTTGAATTCCCTTTCCTGAATCCAATCCGCAGTAATCTTATTTATCGCTTTAAAACACTTCCCATGAATCGCATGCCTTTGCATTTCTACACGTTTACAAGTTAGAATTCAGGAGTGGGTTCGCATCGCGAGCCCTAAAAATCTGCTGACCCTACAAATAATAGTCACATGCTCTATCTCGCCCCTCGTGCTTATGGTTGAAAGGTGATATTACATCCGAGCAGTCTTCTGAAATGGACGGATGTACTTTTGTCGCTCTAATTACCGATTCGTCCCGACTTCTTCAAGTTTAATTTAATCCTTTCAGTCTGAGTCTAGCTCCAGCCACGTAAATATGAGCTAGTTTTCCTTTCAGGTTATAGTTTAAGGACGTAATGTAATGGGTATATTACATATACATATACCGGGTGGTTATAATTAAAATTCCCCTATAAACGGCATCCTACAGCGCAAACGGGTGAACGGAATGCAACGAAATTTTGTATATGGGGTACACAAGAGATGCGCACGGAATTTCGAAAAAAAAAATGTTCCAAAATGTCCACCAGAGGGCGCCTTTTCGAGAAAAATATAAAATTTAACACAATAAACGACCAAAAAGTAATACAGAAACAATATTAACATTTATTGACTAGTTTCTGATCACCTTGTCATCGAAACACAGGTAAGGGAGAAACAAAAACAGTTCAGTTTGCAGAAACAAGAACAGATTAGGACGAAATTGCACAAGAGGAGCAGTTGTTAATCGTGTCCAGGACGATGAAGGGAAAGCTGCTCCACGTGACCACCTTCATTCACCTGCAAAATTTCAAGTCGATAGTCAGTGTGTTCAACAGCAGATCGTAACTGATCAGTTGTGAGGCTTCGCACATGAAGCGTTATGGAGTTCTTTAAGTCATTCAACGTCGCAACACCTCCACGATACACCAGACTTTTTAAATAGCCCCATAACCAGAAATCGCATGGAGTTAGATCCGGCGAATGTGGTGGCCATGGATTAGGAAAGGAGCGACTAATAACACGTTCCTCTGTGAAGTGTTTAAACAATAACGCCTTCACGGACCCATGGATATATGGGGGAGTACCATCCTGCATGAAAATGGTCGATGGAAGGACCCGCCTTCGCTGTAGTTGCGGTACAACAAACGGCTGCAGCATGTCATGGTACCGACGGCCAGTAACGGAACGTGTGACAGGCCCACGTTCACCGATTTCCTTAAAGAAGAATGGCCCAAGTATGAATGTCGCCGTGAATCCACACCAGACAGTGACCTTTGGAGACTGTAGAGGAAATTCAGTCTGGATCTGCGGATTTATCTTAGCCCAAATGCGGCAATTCTGTGTGTTGACTGTCCCATTGAGGTAGAAATGGGCCTCTTCGCTACACAAAATATTCCAAGGTCATGGCAGATCAACAGTCATTCTGTTGAGAAAACTGACTGCGAATGAGAGACGTTGCGGCTTGTCCCTATCAAGAAGCTCCTGGGTATGGCGGATCTTGTATGGGGAGTAGTGCATTATGCTTCTGAGTACTTTTCGGACGGTGCTGTAAGAATAGCCTGTCTGTCGAGTAACTGCACGCGCGCTACTGCTCCCAAACTATGATGTCTGTGACTGTGCGTCAACAGCTGTCTTGACGGCATCAACAAGTACGGGTGTGACACGTTTACTGCCTCTTCCATGTTGAACTCCTAATTTCCCCGTCTCTTCAAATCTCTTAATCATGTCCCGGATACCTTTAGTAGACATTGATCCACGCCGTAGGTTCTTTCTACGACGAAATTCACTAACTGCAGCAGAAGCATTCCCCTTGTTTTCGTAAAACAGCTTCACCATTAACGCACGTTCAACTAAAGAGACCGTCATTAGTACAGCCGGAAACATTGACAAAACATGACAACGTCTGCAAACGTTTTATACCCTAACGTGTTTTGCATAAAGCTTCCTCTTCTTTGCAAGCATGCAAATCTAGACATTTTTCTCCTACAACTGACAGCTTTTCCCGATTTTACATTTTATTACTCATAATTCATGTTCTGGATTGTTAATATTGTTTCTGTATTCCGTTTTGGTCGTTTATTGTGTTAAATCTCATGTTTTTTTCCGAAAAGGCGCCCTCTAGTGGACATTTTGGAACTAAATTTTTGTTTTCGAAATTCCGTAGGCGTATCTCGTGTATATCTCATATACAAAATTTCGTTGTATTCCGTTCACCCGTTTGCACTGTAGGATGCCGTTTATTGGGGGAAGTTTAATTATAACCACCCGGTATATATATATATATATATATATATATATATATATATATATATATATATATATATATATATATATATACTAGCAATATTGCCCGGCGATGCCCGGGTAGATATATAGATATAAAATATTTCATGCATTCCATCCAAAAAATACTGGGCTGTACTCCCGCTCTTCATGTTCATCTGGCCAGACAGAATGCGCTTAGCACGTTTCTACTGAAATGATATACAAACAATAAGAAAGAAAGAAACTTTGAGCATGCGGACCTTCGTCTGATTTTAAGGTCATTCCCAACCCTCTTACTCCCGCTTATTGGAATTTGAACCCCCCCCCCCCTCCGTCATCCTCAAACCACCCCTCTTAACGCAGCTCGTCGAGGGGAATCCACAGGGGGTAGACGCACCTCTATCGGGCACAAAAAACATTAAAAAATTAATTTAAAAAAACTAATTGAGCCCCAAATTTCGTTTTTCCGGATTTAAGTTTCTCGGGTCCAAAACATTAACTGTGCCGAATTTGGCCCCGGTGGGTGAAACAGTCTATGATTCTATAGCGGACAAACAAACAGACAAGCTCTTATATATATATATATATATATATATATATATATATATATATATAAGCAAGATTTCGTTGTTGCTCATGATCAATAGATGCTACCATCTATTGAAAGAAAAAGTGCTCAGCCGTCTTGCCAAAATCATAATTACTATAAAAATAGAGTAGCGATTCAAACGGAAATTTCTTGTGAGTTGTAGAAGTAGCGAAATAAGTGTCTCAAACTGTTGCAAGATGTGCTCTTGGATTCGAATGGCTCAAACAAATTCCGGAGAACGAGAGAACGTTGAAGACGAGAATGGCAAAAATATCTAATATTAAGATGAAGGCAATGCTGGTTGTTTTCTTCGATATCAGTGGTGTGTTCGGGGTTGATGGGTACCACACGGTTCGGCAAGTTGAGAGAATGGGTGAGGAAGAAGAGGCCGGAGGTGTGGAAGAACAACACGCCACGTCTTTTTTCCACCCGAAAAATGCTTCCGCTGGCAGTGTGCTTATAGAGAAGAGTTCTCTTATGTTGAAAAAGATGTCTATGTTGGAGAGTTCTAATTCACCGATGAAGAGTTCAGGTCACCATAACCTATGACGGTGAAACAAGGTGATTGTCTGAAAAGTTCACGTGAATAGTCTCTATAAAAGATGATTCACACGGGAACCTAAAAATTACGCGGATAGTCTGCTATGCCAAGATATTTGTGAGGGCCACTGCGAAGTTGTAGAGATCCTCTTCACAGCGATATGTTGTGCCCATCGGAACCATAGTCTGCTCCCAGAAGTGCGGATGTTAAATGCTGGTAGACATCTCCTATAGTCTCTGTAGGCCGGCGAACTTATTCAGTAAAAATAGTGGTAGATTCAGGAACCCAGGTAAGGAACAATCATCAGGTTTATAGGTAAATCATCTAGTTAAAATTAAAGTTGAAAGAAGCAGGACATAAAAAAAGGTCAAAAGTCTCTTTCGCAGTAATAAAAAGTAATTTATTCGGCTATCGAGCCTGTCTTGAATAATTAAATTAAATACATTTGCAGCACTGCAGCGACATACAAAAAATTGACCGCATTGGTCTAAAGATGTTGAATGATGATTAACATGTAACGGTATAAAAATAGCCAAGACTCTAATAAAAAAAACTATAGCATCTCCCGCAGGAAAAGAGCCAAAATGGCTCGTCCTGGGGAGAGCTCAATCAAAGACAACCAACAGTTTTAAAAAAAATCTCAAGTCTGAATCTTTTCTTTCAAATCTGGACAGAGCAAAAATATTAGAGCATAGGTTGCCATAGCGAGAAAAGCGCCAAATAATAATTCTACAGAACACTCGTGCGATACGTACGGAAGCATACCTCAGCGCGGAGGAAAAATACAGTAAATAAAAAACTACGCGAGCGCTTAATGGCTAAAACAAGAACCCGGCCAAGCCGAAGCCTCGCCAAGAGGAGAAACTCCCTACGCTCCGCCAAAATGGAGGCCCGTGAATGGCTTAGGCGAAATTCGCGCCTTTGCGTGATTGGTCGAACGAGAAGAAAAAGGATACTCCGGAGAGTGCCTTCACGCCAAGCTGTCGCCAAATTCACACGTGGGAAAAAGCCCTCTTGGACAAAGGAAAAAAGGAGAGAACGCCATATAATTCTAACTTACAACAGATTTTATGGGGCCAATTTAGTGAGCGAACTTACACGGCGTGCGTGGACAAAAGTTAGTTGGATGTCCACATGACACACCCTGCTATTATCAGCCATAAAAAGTGCATTTTAGTGAAACCTAACAAGGGAATCCTTTGACTAGCCTCTTGTTAAGCACGTTATAGTTGGAGTTTTATGGTTCAAGAGAAATGGGCAACGGCTAAAATTCTCAAGAACACACACGACAAGGGAACGGTATAGAAATTACGCTATTTTATTTAAAGGGACAACTATTTAGAATTAGAGATATCATTAATTTAATTTGCGCTATGAGCCCAACCAAATTAACTATTTCTGGAACGAATTCCTCGTTACAGTGATGTCAGTAAATTAGTTTCTAGCCGATAAGAAGATCCCAGTGCTGGACTGCCCACCAGATTTAGCTACATGTGATTGTTACCTGTTTTCTAAGGTAAATTCCGTATTTAAGGGGATCCATTTCTTAATGGTGGACTAGAACGAGGATAAAACAGCAACTTTACTGATGGTGCTGACATATAATTACCCGCAGCAGTGTTTTCAAAAGGAAGAAATTCGTGTTCAATGGTGTAGAGTTTGTAGAGATGAGTATCTTAAAGGGGGTACTAATTAAGTTTTAATATTGTAAGAATAAATATATGTTTAGCCACCAGTCTCGTTATTTACGAGCCACATCTCATATCTCTGAAACACATGAAATTCTCAATTTTTGATTAAAACACATAAATTGCATTCTTTCAGATGTGTTTTCATTCAATATCTAAAAATTAATTCAAATTCCTAGTGTAATAGTTGGAATATTTTACATATATGTCACCAAATTTAATTTTTTGATCTTGAGTCCATAATTCTTTATGTCATATCATATTATGAAGAGATAATACTGTACTGAGAGGAAAACTTAGGATGGCGAGAAAGTTCTCAAAACATTATTCAAAAATTTATTTGAGAATTATTCCAAGATACATTTCTGGAACTGCTGAACGTGCCCTGAGGAACACTGATATACAAAAAATATATGAGGAGGTGAAAGGCAAAATGTTGTAATTCAGTAAGTCAAGTGGTGTAAGTCAAAAGAGTTTTACAGTAAAAACTACAAAGAATTCCACTATAAATTAAACAAATTATAATTCATGATAATTACTATACTATTGCAAATAATAATTATTTGTAATTCCACTATAAATTGAACATGGAAATTACATATTTGCCCTCGTATATAAAAAGTTTAAAATGTGACTTCACCACTTTCCCTTTCACCGCGTCATATATCCTCGACTAGGAGACTGATATGTAAGCTTGATAAATTATGCTCAAGGAATATATAAGGTCGCTAGTTAGATGGAGTACTAGATAGCTGCTAAATAGTTGCTAAATAGTTGCAATTAAAATATTTAGTTGGGAAAATCTACAAACTTTTAAACATGCGAAAAGGCAAAATAATGCATTTATTCTTTACATATTGTACCATAAAATACCATATTCTTTACATATTATCCCATATTATTCGTATAAGTTACTAAATTCAAATAGATGAATACAACTTGATTCTTTGCAAAGACTTAATTGGATAAGCAGAAAACTAATGCAAATTCAATTACTGATAATTTTTTGGCACTACGTAATTCATAAAAAAACGCTTCAATTGCAGTATACATCTGCCAAAAAAATATATATAAAACATGAAAAAACTCTACTTGCCTTTACTGCTTGTTTTTATGCTGCAATGTATTTTGCTGCTTGTTCATAACAAAATTTGCATGTATTATTTAATAAGAGTCTATTTCATAGGAAGGTGCTAAGGACTCTTTTCAAAAGTCGCGAAATAGAAGAAATAGTAATAAAAAACTAAAAGTGAAGATACTTCACAAGTATCTTTTTATAGAAGCATAACAGATCCCTGAAAATTAAGAAAAAGGAAATCGAAAAATTCTTGAATAAAAACATGGTTTAAAAGTAAAAAAAGGGGAAAAAAATAAACTTTAGATAACATAAAAGTAACAAATCAATAAACCACTACCGCAGAAACGAAGATACGAGTTTTTTTTCGAAAGAGTTATTGGTTTTTATCTGTTCTGTAGAGCAGTTGGTTTGGCGTCTCGATAAAACACCGTTCAGATAACATGGGAAGCAAGTCCTGGCGACGTATTTTATGGGTTTAGAGATATCTGCATTTCAGGGCATTATTGATTTTGTACTTATATTTCTATGTTGAAATTTTTTTGAAGTTTTATATTGATCTACAAGTGCAGGATATTAAAGTTTTAGTGACATATAAAAAGTTTACATGACCTTATTTGTTCTCGAGCTTGTTGTTATAGATTATATTTCAAGAAACTTGATAAAAAATAGATTTTTTTGTTTTCTTAGGGCTTTGATATAAAACATGTTTGCTCTAAAGCAAGTAATTTATCTTTTATACTCAAACAAATTCACACTTTCACTTTTCATATATATATATATGTGTGTGTGTGTTTGTTGGTGTTGTGAAAAATACAAGTAATTGAATTAACTATCAACTATGAATAGTTTTAACCGTCTTTATAGAGGAAAATTGGGACAATAAATTATTAATTTAATGTGTATAAGGGTTAGATTTTGTAACCTATATTAGGCTAGGTGCTTTGCCTATTGATATGTCTAGCATCCTAGTTAATTTATATCTGTCTAATGTACGCATAAACACAGATGGTAACAAAACATATATTTTCAGAAAAATAAACTATGTTGAAAAACTAATATTATACTCAAGAGGTATGAATATAATATCAATTTTATAAATGTTTACTAATAGGAGATTAAAGGTTTTCTTTATAATAATAAAGAATATACATCAAACAGAAGTGTAATTTTTTTCCTTACAAGTTGTAAGTATGATATATAGTAAATGATTATAAACTTTTGAAAAATAAACTGCATAAAAATATTTTCCCTGTTTAATTTATAAATACACTTTTGCGTATAAATAGAATATGTTTACGTGTTAATAACGTTTTTAATGAAAAACTCAATAGAAATAGTGTGTCATAATAATAATGTTATTAAATGCATTAATATTGTACTGGGTATAAGACGAACACGTAGCTTTCAATATCCATGATAAAAAAATAAGGTTTGCAATCAGTTTTAAATTCATTAACAGTTCTTTAGGAGCATTTGTGATTTTTCCATATAGATAATCAAATTTAATTCTCTGTGGCCTGATGGGGAAGTAATAATTAGGTCTCAAGTAAGTTCTTCACTAATTCTTTACTATTCATAATTGATATAACTTTCCATTTTACAAATCATCAGTACCGGTTTCTCCTTTTTTATATAACCTATTGCATCAGAGTTTTTTGTCATGTATTGTACCTAAATTTATATGTTTATTTAAAAAAATAAATTGAAAAGTTTTATGTAATCGTAATATTCTTTGTAGTATATTTTGGTAAAATTACACACATATATGTAGAGTTAAACAAAAGCAATGCAGTACACCTACCGCTGCTACATGCCTATGATTTTAGGAATGTAAAATTATTCAACTTCTTTTACTAGAGTACAAAAAAAAATCAGTATGTATTCATATATATTGACGATTTTAGTTTAGTAGAAGGCTGATTATCAACGGAACTATCGACTGACTGTCAAAGGAAAACGTGCGAATAGTGAAGTTTCCGTAGGAACAGGGAAGTTGAACTAAATTAATTTATCTATGTGATATTTAATTTTTCTATTTTTCAATCTCATCTAGTTATATGATCTTGCAATGGTAAAAAGGCAGTAATTTGCGATAAACTATAATTTTTCTATCGAATTCCTTGTAGTTGCTTGCATACAATAACAGTTTTATACTCGTGTCCAAAATTTCAGTCACAAACACATATTTGACAATAACTCAAATAGCTACCAGTATAATTGATAAAAAATTTACCATGCATATTATAGGCAAAAGGGTAATATAGTGGTAGTATCTAGTTTACATAGGACTCCATTATTCCGATTAAAAATTTGACGGTTTGTTGTGCAGCTTATATAGCTGTGCCAGTGACCACACAATCTACATCCCCTAACAGACAGATCTTTCTAGAGTTATGATGTATCATGGTTTGGTCGCTTTTAATATAATTTGTTTATTGCCAGCATTTAACCTCTTATACATCTTGTTTTGTTGCTATATGATTTCTCATTGTATGAGCCATCACAATTCCAAATTTCGGTGCTATAAACCAGGGGTGGCCAACCCGCGGCACGCGTGCCACAGTGTGGCACGGCGACGTTTTAACAGTGGCACGCGGAGACTTATTGAAAAATTAAGAAATTTGAAAAAATAATAATTTGTCAAAATCTGTAAAAACCCTACTCATACGCTACTGAAATTAACAGCGCAGGAATATATGCACCTTTTAGCCTATAACAGCTACCCTATAACAGCGCACCATTTTATATTTTTTGTATGTTGGAAAAGTTGGAAGTTGCACGCATAATATTTTTTTTCAGATAGTGGCACTCTTCCCAAAAAGGTTGGCCACCCCTGCTATAAACTAATTATCTCCCCAGATATCACAGATTTTACGTTTGTGACCTTAATTTTGAGCACCAGTGCAGTTTTCTGGTTATCTGGATCTAATGTTTCCATCTAAATTAACTGTCATTAATGTTGGATGAATTATGTCGTCAATACTAAGGACTCCATTATTGCGATCAATCACCTGAAGTGTGATTTTCCCTACAGAATTTTTCCCTACAGATTCCCTCAGGGAAAACGAGACAATGTTCAAGTATGACAATTTGAAAAAAAGCGTTTTCATTGAAAACATCTTAAACTAAAAACACTTTTTGATTTACATAAATAAAAATAAAAAAATTTATCCTTAAATAATAAATGAACAAATTTGAACTCATTGATATCGAACTGATTGTAATTGTTTACATAGGAGAGTTTTGAAATTTTATTATCTGGATCTTGTTTTCATTTAATGTAGTCATCATCAACATTTGATAAATTATAACTATTTCACTCGGGATTCTATTCCCAAAGTGTGATCCAAAGCTGAAATTGTGATATTTCCTTGAGATATTTTTTATCAAGAAAAGAAACTTTGTAGTAAAGCTTTGTGGTGGCCTCCAGAGAAAACAAGGGAAAATGTTCAAGTACGACAAATAGAGTAAAAATGTTGTCATCGACAGCAATCTGGTATACCATAAAATTGCATTTCTTTTAAATAAAAGAGCGGTATAATTTTAATTGTTGAATTATGTTGCTGCTATTGGCCAACATGGGGTACTTTCTCTTTAACCTTCCAGCACGCCCACTCAGGAATTTTACATGAGTGCGCGCGCGTCGTATTTTTTACGACAGATGTTATTTTACCGTTTTTGTGGTAATCTTATCTTATCTTATCGGTTTATCGCTGATTAAAGTGATGTCGTGTTCTACTAAATTTGTGGTACCAGGATCATTTGAAAAACACGAAGCAAACCTATCCAATACTTATTTTAATTCGTCAATTTGACCGGCTGTCAAATTTATTTCTAGCTCAAAAAGTCTAATTGTTGAAAATCAAAATTCGTAGGGTTGTTTTCTAAATAAGGGATATCTAAATCGTGATCTTCCCTCAATTTAAGATCCCCTTCATAACTCAACAAATTTCGGGTCTAGTGTGATAGGGTTTTAGCATGTTAATACGGTAAATTTGAGTTTTATCTTTCTTACCAGGAATTTCTGCTACAAAATTAGTTTCCGATATTTCATTCCTAATCTTCCAACGACCTACCCATTGCACTGAAAGCTTATTAGGTCGAGTCGTCGCCGAAACTAAAACTAAATCTCCCTAATTGAACTCCCGTTTCACCGCATTCTTAACGTACCAGACCTTTATTTTCCATCGCATTTCCTCTACTCGCGTTACCGCTAATTCTCGATATCTTTTCAACCGATTTATTAAATTAAAAATATACTCTGTTACTAAATCACCTTCAGGGGGTGGATCTAACCAACTTTTTATTAGCAAGGTTTCAAGGGTTCGTAAGTTATTTCCAAATACTAATTCAGATGGTATATAGCCTGCACTTTCATGTACTACAGTACGGACAGCTAATAAAATGGCTGGTAAATGTTTATCCCAATCCGCACCTGGTTCAAGACAAAATCCCCTCAAAATTCTTTTTACAGTCCGATGAAAACGCTCTACAGGATTACTTTGAGGATGGTGTACAGAGCTATAGTGGACCTTAACCCGTCATTGGTCGTGCTACGAGCATTTCTCTCACTCTTGTCATATAAATTGCACTCCTTATTTGAAAGTGACCCTGGGGACACCACCCCCTGTCTACCTGACTTTTAGAATATCCTCAACAATCTGTTATCAGTTCCGATAAGAATCAGGGCGTGTTTGACCTTCAACAGCCTGTTATTTGCTTAGGTGTCCTTTGTGTGAGCATTTCTCTCATTGCGCGACCACTTGCGTTTGCATCACGTGAGAGCGTTTCTCACCAAGAGACTACCAGCACTTGTGTTATTTTTATAGATAACGCGATGATGTGAGTACGTTTATCGACTAATTTTATTTGCAAATTTTGTTTGTCAGCAGCGCTAACAAACAAAAATAAAAAAATAAGTGCCACCTATCTTTGTGAGTAAAAAATATAGGGACGAACGAAGCAGTATATTTGCGTTTTCCTCAACTGGCACTTTAGTGTCTGTATTCCAAAGAAAGGCAAAATTGTTCTTCTTTATTCCTCTTTGCACAGTGATAACAAAATAGATTAAGATTCTGGCGTCCTCTCTAAACCAGAGATTATTGCATTTTATAATCTCACTAAGGGTGGTGTCGATGTAGTCGACGAACTCAAAGGTGAGTACTCTCTTTCTAGAATATGTCGCAGATGGCCATTGACATTATTTTTTCCATCATGAACATTGGTGTTATCAACAGCCAAATTATATATACTGCAAATACAAACAATAGGATAACTAGACGAGCTTTCTTGAAGGAATAACCATTGGAACTCATGAAACCTCACCTGGTGACAAGTTATTCAGTTCCAAACTTGTCACCCGCATTGCGACGTGCAATTAGCCAAATAACAGAAGTTGAAGGCTCCTCAAGAATCAAACGAAATGTTGAAACCGCCAGATTTTGTGCCTTCTGTCCTCGAAGAATAAACAGGAACTCAAAAATGGGTTGTGTTACCTTTGCGTGACATATTTCTAACGAACATTTAATGTACGTGTGCCCCGAATGCTGTGTTAATAAAGACTTCTAGTACAATATTTTATTTACCAGGTCCACGTCGTGTAATTTATAACACTTGCAACTGACGTTCTATTGAAGTATAAATTATATGCTATTTATAAATTTGATTCATAAAGTAGGTGTGATTTTTTTATTTCACTTTCGCTATTAATTTTCCTGAATAATAGCTTCAAAATAATTATTTTAACTATAATTTACTTGTTAGTGATTGCTAAACATCAATGTAATTCCTTGAAAAGAATCAATTTTGAAGTGTTATTATGGAGTCGACAACTTAAAACTGAAAAAAAGGATAGTGTGAGAAAAACTCTTATGCGCGACCACTGGCGTTACTCATATTGGTGCGACCAACGACGGGTTAGTGCCGAATTTATTAAAAACTAGCTGGGCTTCGCCTAGCTACGCTCAATCCGTCCATCCGTCCACCAGATGAAGTTTGGAAAATTTTACACATGAT
Organism: Dolomedes plantarius; assembly: GCA_907164885.2. Lineage (NCBI taxonomy): Eukaryota > Metazoa > Arthropoda > Arachnida > Araneae > Dolomedidae > Dolomedes > Dolomedes plantarius. The sequence continues at coordinate 53,179,606 of OU015500.1, read as the reverse complement.
TAAAACTTTCAGTGATTCGCACTATGAAAGATTCACGCTTTATTTACGGATATTTATCGAATAGCGGTTGAGTCTGCTTTTAGAATTAAAATATCTGTAAAACTATTAAAGTAACAGAATAACTGTAAGCAGAAAAAATTATCAGTTTTCAAAGCTCTTTCCAAATATGCAAGATTTATATATTTTCATGAGAAAAATAATACACCGATTTTCGACCAAAATGGCCGCCAAAATCGGCCATGTTTTTTAAGGAGGGATCTCCGGAAACCTGATGTCAGGTGATGACGACGAACTGCACGACATTCTCCACTGTTACTTTATTTATATAGATGAACCACAGCCTAATTCCTTTAAAATGGAACAAATTGAGTAACTCCAGTTAACCATGTAATCCACTACTGATACAGGGGCATCAAAATGTGAGAAGACATAGTTTAAAGCAGCCAAAACTTCAATTATGTGTGACCCAGGTCCTCCTCCAAAACTACAAATTGCTTTTGGTAATAACACCAGTCATTTTCTTCAGTCATTTTCTTTTGTGTTGTTTGTTGAGTTGAGTGAATCAGTGAGTGAGTTAATTGCAAACATTCATGCATTAGTTAGTAAATTTTAAATAATTATTTGTATTATTATTAGCCTCAGCGTATCAGGGCGTAATTTTTATGCTACAGAATGCATTATAAAATTAAACGATTTGAAGCCAAAACTGCAATTATGTCGGACAACTGACTGAAGTGGTGTCATCTTTGGCTATTATTTGATCTGTAATATCTGTCTCATATGGCGTATGTTTCTAAATGTCATTCCCATATGAACCACAGCCTAATTCCTTTAAAATGGAACAAAATGAGTAACTCCAGTTAACCATGTAATACACCACTTCAGTCAGTTGTCACAAAACAACTGTCTCTGTCCATATATTGCAGTAGCCTCCTCTACATGATTTCTTCATTTGGAAAAAACTGAAAAGTAAAGAAAACCAAATCAATTTAAAAACTAAATACAGTATAAATAACGTAGAAAAAATAACAGTATAAATAACGTAGAAAAAATAACAGTATAAATAGCACAGTATGAATAAAAAGTACAGGTTGAGGGCAGATATTCTCGGGCCAATAATAAAAAAAGTTATTTTAAATCGTAGTAAGCAATGAAAAACATTTTACACAACGTTGAAAAAATAACAGTATAAATAACACATTCTGAATAAATTGTACAGGCTGCGGCCAGATACGCTCAGGCCAATAATACAAAAAAATATTTTAAATCGTAGTAAACAATGAAAAACATTTTACACACTTCAATAATAGCAAACAAAACATGATGGTAAAATAGAAAGTAAAGTTAAAATAGAAGTAAGAAGTTAAATTCTAAAAATATAAATGAAGTATAAATCAGTTATCGATTCTAATTTATGAATCATTGAAGCCAAAACTGCAATTATGTCGGACAACGGACTGAAGTGGTGTCATCTTTGGCTATTATTTGATCTGTAATATCTGCCTCATATGCCGTATGTTTCTAAACGCCATTCCCATATCAACCACAGCCTAATTCCTTTAAAATGGAATAAAATGAGTAACTCCAGTTAACCATGTAATACACCACTTCACTCAGTTGTCACAAAACAACTGTCTCTGTCCACATGTTGCAGTAGCCTCCTCTACATGATTTCTTCATTCGGAAAAAGCTGAAAAGTAAAGAAAACCAAATCAATTTAAAAACTAAATACATTATAAATAACACAGTATGAATAAAAAGTACAGGCTGTGCCCAGATACGCTCAGGCCAATAATCCAAAAAGTTATTTTAAATCGTAGTAAGCAATGAAAAACATTTTACACAACGTTGAAAAATAACAGTATAAATAACACATTTTGAATAAATAGTACAGGCTGTGGCCAGATACACTCAGGCCAATAATACAAAAAATTATTTTAACACTAGAACCGCGGAGCGGGTCAATTTGACCCAAAACGATGTTTAATTTATCACCACGCGAAAAGTATCGATTGAAAAAACAATTCTTTTATGACTTTTAATATTTTAAGGTGAACAACAATTTGCCAAATTTAAAAATTCATAACATAAATATTGTTCCGATTATTAACACTTATACCTAGAACCGCGGAGCGGGTCAATTTGACCCGTAAGAGATGTTAATGCGCAAATAACGAAAAACAGATGCAATTTTTCGAACTGTAACTGTAAAATACTTCTACCCCACCCTAGAATTCCTTAAATGGACTGTACCAGAAGGGGGAATAGTGAAGGTCTTTCAGTCAAGGTCATTATATTAGGTTTGAAACACGAACTACGTTCGAATGCAGTGAAAAATTTCTGCGAATATTTAGAAGACTTTTTGAAGTTGTTTCTATTCTGTAATTAGTATATGCATAAAAACTATGTCACCACGCCATAATTTTGCTGTTCAGGAAGCTTTAGAATATTTAAAACAATTATCTGAAAAGGATTCAGAAGTTTCGGAAAAAAGTTTCTCAAGATTCGATTTTGAGTAGTGAGGATGAATACCTGCCTGCTAATGAATAAAATTTGGATTCGGATGAATAAAATTAAAGTGAAGATGACTCTGGCAATGCTCTAACAATCCCTGGTCTTTCTCATCGCAATACTGATGATAATTTATCTGATAAAAAATAAAAATCAAACATTCCAAGAAAAGATACACACACGCAAAGAAATTTGAAAAAGAAATAAACAATAACATTCAAAGTTGGAAATAATGAAGATGGCAAAGATGGGACAATTTGGAATGTCGCGCAATTAGGAACAAACGATAGAGGAAGAAAATCAAAGTGTAATATTTTGAAAGAAGTTGGGGGCCCAACACCACATGCTAAACGCAAAGTTATCGACAACTGTCCTTCAAGTGCTTGGAGACTTTTTATAGATGAATGGATATTGAAACACATAAAGAAATGTACTGAAGATGAAGCTCATCGGCAGATTCAGGAAGGAGAATGGAATATAACATTAGAAGAAACAGATGCTTTTATATAAATTTTATATGCACTTGGTATATATTGTGCAAAAGGAACTGGATAGCTTGTGGTCAAAGAACTGAGGACCACCATTTTTATAAAATACAATGTCAAGAGACCAGTTTCGTGAAATAATGGGATTTTTACGCTTCTACATAAAATGAACAAGATCAAAGCATCTGGAGACAGACAAATTTGCCCTTATTTCGGATATCTGGAATCGTTTCAGGGAAAATTGAAAGACTAACTATACACTAGGTCCTAATGTAACTCTAGATGAACAGTTATTTGCTACAAAAGCTAGGTGTAAGTTTATCCAATAGATGCCAAACAAACCAGATAAGTGTGGAATCAAGTTCTGGTTGGCTGCAGATTTGACTCAAAATATCTGATAAATGGATTCCCGTATGTTGGAAAAGATAACCAAAGTCCATCCAACGTTTCTCTTTCTGAACATGTAGTGTTGCGACTAATAAGTCCATATGAGAACAAAGGTAGAAATGTCACTACGAACAACTATTTCACGACACTGAAGCTTGCAGAGGCATTGAAATCCAAAAACACTAGCCTTGTAGGAACTGTAAAACGCTCATGAAGAGAAATACTAGTCTCTGTAAAAATGTTAAAATCCACATTGTATTCGACTACGGTACTAACCCATAAAGACATGAGTCTAACTGTTTATCAAGGTAAAAAAGATAAAAACGTTTTGTTGCTAAGTAGTCTCCATCCAAAAGTAGAAATTGCAGATAACCCAAAAAACTACCTGATACAATCGCTTTCTACAATGCAACTAAATACGGTGGGGACGTGATTGAACAAATGGCAAGGAAATTTACAGTCAAGTCTGCTTCACGTAGGTGGCTGGTGCAGGTTTTCTTGTAATAATTGGGAACTTGTTGCAATCAATGCCTGGGTTTTATATAAAGCTGTGACTGGAAAATCTATTAGTAAACGGTAATTCATTCAAGACTTGGTTGAAGAATTGCGAGAAAAGTTTGTTCTCTTCCAACATAAAAAGGTGGCAAAATGAGCATGTGAAGTAACCAATGAAAACGACGGACAACCAAAAATTAAGCGTAAATGAGTTCGATGCCACATTTTGAAATGTGAAAATAAAACTCTAGATATCTGTTCAAAATGTAAAGGACCCATCTGTGGAAAATGTACAAAACTTATTAATCAGTTTTGTACAAAATGCATACAATAAATTGGATTTTATAATCTGTAAAAATAAGTACTGATAAAATTTTTAGTAACTGATAAAATTTTTAATTTTTAATTTTTTTAATTTATGCCTAAACATATTAAAAAGAGATACCCTGTTTTTCCATTGAAATTTGAAAATTTATGTCATATTTTTTTAAAGAGACATGTTATTATACTCAAGGACATACAATTTTAAATAATAATATAATTTTGTAAAAATTAAGTTAATTTCTCTTGATTTATATAAATTATTTAATGTAAATTCTGAGAAATATTGATTATTATTTAAAACATTAAATGTTTCAGTTAAATAAATTAAGCGCTTGTGCATATTTTATAAGTTTACAATCTAGGGTCAAAATGACCCGCTCCGCGGTTCTAGGTATATCGAAAGTCCCGCGGTTCTAGTGTTAAATCGTAGTAAACAATGGAAAACATTTTACATACTTCAATAAAAGCAAAACAAAACATGATGGTAAAATAGAAAGGAAAGTTAAAACAGAAGTGCGAAGTTAAATTCTAAAAATATAAACGATGTATAAATCAGTTATCGATTCTAATTTAGGAATCATTTATCAGGACATGAAAAAATTAACCTTACCTCCATTAATTTCAACACTTCTTGACCTTTGGGTTGTCCAGTCATGTGAAATATAAGTCTTGTCTATAAATCTTGTTAACCTAGACTGATTACCCCTAAAATACTTTATTATTATAAAATTTAAGGGCTCCACGCAACATAAATGCAAGATTCTGTCCTGAAAAAAATTAAAATATATGTAGAAGGCACTGACAAACGAAAAAAATAATAGAAATCTGCAATTAAGGACTCCCCGCAACATAAATGAAAGATTCTGTAGCAATAAATATCTCCATAACAAAAATATCCGTAACTGAAATGCTCCTCTTATTTGTGTCTTTCAAAAGTCTAAGAGGGCCTCTGGATAAACAATATTAAATGTTTTCCCATTCGGAGTCAAGACTGTATAAATTTTCTTTTTTGCCAACCCTGGAACAACCTACATACAACTGACCATGGGAGAAACATGGATTTAGAAGATTAAGTCCTACAACTTGTAGAGTTTGGCCTTGTGCCTTGTTGATGGTCATCACAGAACTGAGGCGTACAGGGAACTGAAGACGTTTAAAATTAAAGGATGGTCAGATGGGATTATCGGGATTCTTGGAATTAATACTTCTTGTCCCGCACCTTGTCCAGTCATGATGGTGGCTTGAATAAGATTTGGCATTAAATTCTTCACAGTAAGTCTTGTTCCATGGCACAGTATAGATAGATTAAGATTTATTAGAAGCATTATAGGTGCACCAATCTTCAGCTCCAGAATGTGTGATGGTACTCCAGATAAATCCAATGAGTTTAAAAACTCAGTTGGGTAGTTGACTGCTTGATCTTTATCACACACAGTGTCTACCGATTTGTAAACATGAAAAATTGTAAATTTGAACCCCAAAAAATATTTAAAATCGTAGAAAGCAATGAAAAACAGGGGAGCACATCTATTTAATTGGATGTTGAGGTCATAAACACGATAAATAATAACAAACTCGCACAAAAACATTTAAACAAAAAATTTAATTAGGTAAACTAATAAACTTTATAAAGTTAATACTAATTATTAAATTTTAAACTAAAATTTAATGAAAAAGTTAATTAATGAATTTTAAAAGTGTATTACTAATAGTTAATACCAGTTAATTACTTATCAATTTACATTAAGATTCGTAAAAAACTTTAAAACAATTTCTTTCGGCAGTAATACACAAAAATATTTTAAAACTGTACCACTAAAATCTGTAAAGTAAAAATGTCAAATTGTGGAATAATTCTTAACCAAAATCAATTTAAAAACTAAACACAGTATAAATAACATAGAAAAAAAAGCATGTGAAATTTTATATGCATGAATAAAAACAAAACCCAATATAAAAAATAAAAATTTATAATTAAAGTTTTCAGAATTCAGCTAGATTTAGGCTTTCATTAAGAAAGTCATACCACAAATTTCTATAAAATTAATGTGCAACTATATTTGACGTACAAAATAATGCATATGTAATACATTGCTAACATGTTTTAACATCAAAAATAAAGTAAATGAAATGGCGAAATTCAAGAAAAGAAATATTTTCCGAATGCACATGTTTGAAAATAATAAAAATAGAACCAAAAGCTCAAATAAGCTCAAGAAAAGAAAATAGATCAAGAAAAGAAATTAGCACATGTTTGAAATACTGAACTGTGTATATCAAGAAGTTTTATGAATATCAGAGTTGTAATCCACACTATATTTTAGTACTTGCTGAATTTTTATTCCATTTTAAAAGTGAAAATTGTACATACAGAGAGGGATGTAATTTTTAAAATCATTGGTGTTGGGTTTCTCAATCTTATCTTTAACTCTGTTCTGAAGTAATGGAAATTCACATCTTTTAATCATGATTTTTTAGAATCAGCGTTATAGTGAATTTAGCAATGATTATAATTTTTTTGGCTGAGCTCCCAATACCCCTTAAGATCGTATATTTATGATTACAGGAAATGATAACATTCCTTACATAGGTTACTTTCAGTTGAGTTATTTTGCAAAAGAAAATATAAAACTAAAAGCGACCATGCTTAAGCAATGAAAATCATTAAATCAACAGAAAAAATTAGTTTAAAAATAAGAGTGCTACATTAAAAATAAAGTAAATGAAATGGCGAAATTCAGGAAAAGAAATATTTTCCGAATGCACATGTTTGAAAATATCCGCAAATAGGCAGCATTAATCGAACACCCAAATCGAATCACTTGACACTCAGAATCACAGTTTACTTTTATTTAATTTTTTTTTCACTTTTAATTGGCAAAAAATCCCCAAAAATCAGTACATCTTCAAATGATCTATTTATGATAAAAAAATTGAATTAAAAGTATAAAAAATTAAAGGAAAATAATAAAAAAATAGACACGGTGACACATTTCATTTCAGTGATTCATTTTTAGTTAGAATCACGCTGTGAATGAATCACCCTTTGTTTACATCGTCAAAGAGCGATGACGCTTCATTCGAATCAAAATAACTCTAAAACTATTGAATTAACAGAATAAGTATACGCAAAAAAATTATCAGTTTTCAAAGCTCTTTCCGAATATGTAACATTTATTATCTTTCATAACCAAAAAATAACCCGATTTGTGCATTTGTCGGCCATTTTAAAGATGAGTGAGACCCGGAGACGTGATGCTCACGTGACCCGACAAATACGCCTGTTACTTTATTTATATAGAAAACTCTGTAGTTAGGGCAGAAGGGAAAGAAGTTCCCAAAATCACTTTGCATTTCGCGAGGAAATCATGTACGGCTAAAAATATTTAATAACGCTTCGGTTATTTTAACTGAGCTAATATCTGCTAGCGGAATCGCTTCCGGGTACTTAGATGCCATGCATATTGCGTTCAATATGTAACGGTGTCCCTCAGTGGTCAAAGGTAAGGGACCGCTCGTGTCAATGTTAATTCTACTAAAAACCTCCTGAATCACCGGAACCAGTTTCGATGGAGCCGTTTTCTTCTCGTTCGGACGCCCGACTCTTTGACATTGGTCACAACTACACACGAATTCGTCCATGTCCTTATAGCAATTCAGCCAATGAAAATACCTAATCAATTTATCTTTTGATTTAGTTCCACCTAAATGCGCTGACGTGCCTTTATGACACGGCGTTTTTACTCAAGCCCTTTGGAATTACTAATAATTTTGTGACATTTCCAAAAAGATCTTCGCGATTCCGAACTAAAATTCCATCGGTGATCGCATACATTTTATCTGCTTTTTCTGCACTTGGTTCGCTTACTCAGCTAATTAATTCTTTTGCTTCTTCACACTTTTGCTGTGCTTCCAAAAACCTTTCTTATCTACCTTTAAGAGGTCTAATTCCGGAGCTTCTGCCTTCAACGCTGGAATTACTATTGGCTCTTCCGTTTCTATCGGAGTGCTATTTTCAGGTTCTTCGCGATTATCTATCCTTAAATCTACCGTGCTTTCCGTATCTCGTTTGACCGTTTCGGCCTCTTTTTGTAAGCTCCTCGTATGAGAGCGCATTTGGACGTCATTTAGCTATTACACCAAAAAAAATCATATCCATATTTTTCTCTTATCATCTCGGAAGTTTTGTTACCTAATAAATACCGATTTTGGTCCAAATGATTTCCGCATACAGCAGGCTTAGTAGTAATTTTCCCAAAATCTCCCGATATCTCCACAGGAGCTAAAGGTAAGAAAATTAACTCTAAACTCAGCGGTTGTTTTATCCAAACTGTCTCACCCGCAAATTCTTGTGGACAAATGAATTTTCTACTAACAATGCTAAGAGTGGCACCGCTGTCCCTTAGAATTTCAATCCTTTGGTTATTCACCGTACCTGGGAAGGTACAGGATTCTAACATATCAGGCTTTTCTATTTCTTACACATTGTTTACGGAAACCGACGGAGTTGTTTCTGCAATCGTGGGCAGGATGAGCGAAGGTGCGTTTCCGAGCCACAACCAAAGCACTTTAAATTTACTTTTCGTTCAAACGCCCTAGTTCGGTTTACCGGACCATGTGCTGCTGACGCACCAGGGTGGTACAATTTTGAATTATTTTCCCGGGGTTTCTCATGTATGAACGGACGCGTTCTCTCTCACCTACTATGCCTCGCATCTTTAAATTTTGGGCCCATTGCCCTTACGCTGTCATATCCATCGAGTAATTCAACTATTTCAGATTCAGTTTTATATCGGCTATTTCGCGGACTGTTCTGGTTCTCTGGCTATAACGCTAATTATATCAATCGGTAGGAGTCCTACAAGGTACGAAACCCAATTTTCGTTAGATATTTTTGAGCGTTTAACTTGTCGCTCAAAAAGTACTAAATATAAACTAAAGTCCATTTTATCAGGATTAAATTCGGGAAAAATTTTTTTTTCAAATTTAAATCAATGGGTCTCGAATTTCTATTTTCCGCGGTGGACTGGGAACTAGAAATTCCTTGTTCTATTCTTAATTTCTATTCTAATCTATTCCAATTCTGTGGATTTTATCTCCGCAGCTTCCTTCCGAATCACTCCTCCCGTTTAAAATTTTCCTTACAAAGGGCCTCTTCCCTTTCCAAATTATGTGTACTAGTTTCTTCTGCTTCTAGCCTTTCTAATTCTTCCTGATTCGCCTTCAAAATACACTGGTATAATTCAGGCACGAAGTCAGGATCATAATTTTCTTGGCCTGTAACCAAAACCTTCAATTGAATTATTGTTCGTTTCCCCTTCTAGGAATTTCCAACTCATCCACCAGTTTTACTAAATCCTCTTTTTTTCCTTTGCCTAAAAATGCCATTGCAATCCTTTAATTTACCGACTTAATAATAAAAATAATAATACTAATATCTTGTAAGTTAAATATCCAATAGAATCACAGTACTATTAAAATTACACAAAACTAAAAAACTTTGACCTTAAATACATTTTTTTAGAAAGTTATTTAACAATATAAAATGAATTTCTTTAAAATAAATATTAAAAAAGAATTTTACAAAGAGAACAAATTATCATATACACTCTTTAAACAAAACAATTGAATCTCATTTTTTTAAATTTCTCTCTAATCTCATAAGTCAACAAAGATATTTCTGATAGGTCTTAAAAATTTTTGAATATTTTTAGAATTTTAACTACGGAATTTTAAGCAATAACTTCTAGAATTTTTTTGGAAATAAACTCACCCCTTTTTGCTTGAATCTTTTATAATCCACTGGCACAACACAAAAATAATCTTCAGCCCTTAGCCCCACATTAACACCACATACGCTCACTTCACTGCTCCGAACACCTTTTCAGAGACATAATCACATAATTTTATTTCTGCCCCCGCAAATATAGGTCAAACCGCAAATATCGGTCACACCCGAGTGTGGGTGAGGAACGAGAATGTGGGTATTCTCGTTCCTCACCCACACTCGGGGAACAACACGGGGAGAGAACAGCTGTACCGTTGACCTCAGGAGACGAAAGTTGTAGGCGAAATCTAAACACTGGTTGCTGGCACTGAACGGGAAAGATACAACTTTTCGAAACCACGGAATAGAAAAAACTTTTTTGCCTGCCCTTCCTTCTGGACGCACAACACGGCGAAAATATCTCTTTTCGGTCCCCGGAACACTGCGTTATCTCGTAAATTTCTGTTTTCTTACTGGAGTAAGTTTCCGTGAATTTCTCACAATCAAAAGCTTCAACAATGTTTCTTACTGGTGTAAGTTTCCGTGAATTTCTCACAATCAAAAGCTTCAACAAAGTTTCTTACTGGTGAAAGTTTCCGTGAATTTCTCACAATCACAAGCTTCAACAATCTAATTTTCCTTGCTCCAGACAAATTTCTCGTATTCTTTCTCTAAAAGACTCTAAATACTGCCGTATTCTTCTTCTTCTAACAATATCTAAATACTGACGTATTATTCTTCTTCTAAAAGCTTCTAACTAACTCTAACTCAAAATCCCACTTCTGACACCAAAGCTGTACCGAATTCAATAATACGACAAGCCTTTCGCTTTAATTACTTTACTACGATACGTTAAACATACTACAACTACGACATTTAAAGCAAGTATGTTCAGCGAGTTAGAATATATACAGTTAGATAGTCAGGATGGCTTCGGGTTCACCGACAGCTCCGGCCTAGGAGGCATCTCTGATCAGGAGAGCTGCGTCTCTCTGGCATTCAAAAACAGATCTCTTCCTCGTGGACTATTTGGGGTCTTCTTTTTTACTGTCGGCGAATTCAAAGGGATTTCTCTGGCGTTTAAAGTGCTGGGAAGTGTTCAAAGTTTATGGGATTCTAAATGTCACTATAGTGTGAAAAATCTCAAAAGCCCTCGAACCACTCTGGGAGTTATGCATTCTATAGCGTCAGAACCGCATATTACAAGAACTTTATGGTCTATTATCCTAGAGTTTTTAAGACCGCCCAGATCAACAGTTCGCCGATAAATGAGATGTTGAGAGGTAGGAACGGGGCATCACATACTTATATAAATACTAATTTCATGTAGTAATTGAGACAGTGTCACAGCGTGTCGTAAATTTTACGAACAAGCTACCATGTAGCTCAAAAGTCCGGTTAACAATAAAAATTGCCATGTGATTTCCTGTTGGCACATTCCACGATGTCGGGAAGGGTTGAAAGGATGAATACAAATGACCTCCAGATGTGTCCTGCAGCGAGATGCGAAAAAAGTTCATTAAAAACCGAATTTGTCGTAAAATTTCCGCAGCCGCGCGTGCTGGAAGGCTAAGACATTCGCACTTTAAAGGCGAGAATATTGGGTTCCTTACAATTGGGGCACAGTGTATGTGAACAAATACAACCTCCTGGTGCTACCTCAATATGGACCGAGCACACCGATAGTCGAGCATCTGGGGAGGAGATCGTGCCTAAGTATCCGGATTATACTAGAGGTAGACTAGTGGTAGAAAGTTGGGCTTGGAACTGAAAGTGTTCGGTTTGAATTCCGATAACGCTATTAACCCTTTGAGGGGCACCGTTTCCGCAGTGCATAAGCTTAAATCTAGTTTGTTTGTTTTTTTACTAGAATTCAATGTATTCCAGTTAAATGAACAGAAAAATCTCTAGTATTGCCATCTGCTATCAGTTTAAAGAAGTAAAAACATTTGACAATCTTTAACTGGAAAAGTTTTTAAGATTCATTAGGTTAAAAAACAAAATCCGGAAAAATCTGCACCGTGCAAACGGTGGAGGTTGCTGCCCCAGAAAGGGTTAAATACCTTCATGTGTAGGCCGGATATAGTCACGTTAAATCCGTAGACCGCGAAGTCCTGCTATAAAGACGGAGAGATTGGGAGAACGTACGATCTTAAATTATAAAAAAGACGATTAAATGAAAATGCTGATATTATCTCTAAATAAACTCTTATTTTGGGGCAATGAAGTAAAAAATAGCCTCAATTTTTATTAATGGAAGTAAAATGAATGAGAAAAAGCTCATGGTGTTAATACAGCTATTGACATATTCATGGACATATTCAAATATCATAAATCAAAAGGAGTCAAATAATCTGCAAAATGAAATACAAATTTTCCAATTTAACACAACACAAAACGCAACTGGGATATTCAGTAACATATCGATTACCGATTATAAATCAGTATCAGAATAAAAATGTTTTTACAGTGTTGAATTAAGGCGATTTGCAAATATGTATATTTCAGTTGCAGAATCACTCAAAGAGAAAACTTTTTAGATTTTTTTAAAACTAATTTCCTCTGCTCTGAAATGTCAATATTTGCTATAAGTTTAGTTTTCCAGCAAATCAAATACTTGAAGGATACATACTCGGTGTCCTTTTATGCTAAGAAAATCAACAGAAGAAATAAAATAATTTTCGAACTTCTAAACATAAAAATGCTATATATAAATCTCATTTTTCATGTGTTTAATATGGTTTAAGGGATTTATCCGGCTTATTATGAAAACTCATTAGCCCTACAGTAACACTGAGAATAATATTAATTTCAATAATAAGAAAATGATTTGAGATTTTTGTCTCTAAACCATGCTTAAAAACAAAAGTTATTTAATACAGATGATAATACAAATGAATGGATTATTCTTTACTTCTCACAAACCACCATTATGCTTAATAATTAGCAAGAAACTAATTGTTTTAAACATGTGTAAAATATAAATTAAATCGACAAAACATTTTAAAAGAGGATTTGTGTACGAAAAAGCATCGCACCAATGATAATCAACCTTTTTATGGGTAGGTGTCTTCTTTAGATGACCTTCAGACACTACCCCCCCCTGTAGTCAAAAACGTAAGTATTCCAGTAGAATGCATTTTCCACTATTTTTTTCTAATTATCCACTTCTGCGCGAAATTTGTATTCATGTCCCCTCTAAATTAGTTAATTGCAAGCATTTTAGTGAAAACGACTACAACAAAGATATTGAAACATTTTTAATTCTTTAGCATATGTGTATATATAAGAATTTATTTTAAATAATAAAATCACTCTGTGTATTCAACGAACAATCATGTTTTTATATCTATGAAAACATTTTTATTTCCGTCTCAGGGGAAATCTTGCAAGAGAAAATTTGGATAAAACATAATAGTTGGTTATTAAATAGCAGAAAAAATGGTTTCTATACTATAAAACCCCTTTACTTTATTTTCCATACTTATTCAAAAGATTATCACAGCATTCACATAAAAATAAAGTATGAAAACATATCGAAACTCGAGAAATCTAGGAATTATAGAAAATTTATTCCATTTTTATAATGTAACTCTATGTTTGTATAAAAAAAGCGGTGTAATTATATATTATTTTTTCAAATAAATTTTCGAATAAATATTTGTTCAGAAAAATAATTTTAAGTAACTATAAACAATTTTGATAATGTTGAATCCTTTTTAAATTGAAATAATTAAAAAATGTGACAGTATTTTACGTATTAAAAGACATCTTGTAATTTTCTAAGTATGGAAACCCGCCATAAAATATAGAAAGAAAGAACAATTTTTATCGTTAAGCATGATATTTCAATAAATGTTTAAATACAGATTGTTATTTGATTAGTGTAAGTGGGGAGAGTCAAAATGTATTAGTTTAATATTATAACGTTCTTTCACGTGGATCCTATTATACCAGAATATTCTTGTTCAGGTTGACTGGTACGAAGCTGACCACCCTATCTCAAAGTTAGAATTTCTCTTCGATGATTTATTTGAACATATCTGGAGTTGATTTAACATAATTTAGAAAATAAATTTAATTTCGACTTGTCTGGAAGTAGATAAAGCATTTGATTTCAGAATATTTCCAATTAATCATTTGAACTGCATGAATAAGTTAGGGAACGATGGCCCGAATTTCTCTGCCAAGGTTTTTAGCTTAACCATGACTGAAGCGACTAAAGTTTTCAACTGTTTACAAATAATATTTGAGCCGAAGCTTTGGAAAATATTAATTGTTCATATCATGTGTTACAAATATAGAGCTTTTCCATTATTCATTAGTTTTAATAACAGGGCAGAATAAGAACAAATACTAATGTAAAGGGAACAAATGAAAGCAAAATGGAAAGCTTTTGATAAGATGTGAGACAGGAAACATTATGTTGCAATGAATAATTATGGGTTAAATATTTGTAAAGGATACTTCTAAAAAATGCAGTAGGGAAAATAACACGAACAGGTACATTGAAACAACTGAGGAGAACAAAATATTAATGAATTTTCTCGTAATTTTAGACTGGTTGTAAGAATCAACAAGACTGATTTATGAGAGTTAAGTATTTCAACCTTTTAAAGTGGCATTATCTTTCTAAAAATGATTATATTGTAGAAAACGTATAAAGATAAAATTTTATTTAAAAATTCCTCGCTGAAATGTTTGTGATACTTGAAAAGAGATTTTCTCTTAGGAAAATAAGTTATCCTGCAAATAAATATCACAAATACATCAAGGTTAATTCACTTTATTAGTAAAATGTGGTGTTACCTAATCCTCTTTGACGACATCAAAGCCCATTATTGATTAACAGCATGATAAATATAATGAAATCACAGAAAAATTTTCCATACCTTTTAATTCAATTTGCTATTGAAAGAACAAATAAAATATAATGAAATCACAGAAAAAAAATTTCATACCTTTTAATTATATTTGCTATTGAAAGAATATGACAATTATTATTAAAAATAAATATATATATTATAATAAAGCAACAAGTGGAAGAAAAACTTCTTGATTCTGGTGGGTGAATATAATGCAGAACTGCAAATTTAAGAAAGATTGCGCACCAGACAAAAGAATCATTTCAAAACAGATCGATTATACGGATTCTTGAGAATATGGTTTTAGCTTCTAATATTATTATGAATTTAAAAGGAAAAATCATTACCTTATATTTAATTTGTTCATGATTTTTCTTGAAAATACATTATAACATAGAACTTTAAATATCTCATGTTAGAGAAGAATTTAAAAGTCATTTTGATGCCTTTGATAATGTAGTTTTTCTTCAAATAAATAATAATGTAGAGGTTTATTGACTTATGATACAGGAAACTCAATAAAAATTCAGTACCCTACCTATTCAAATGTAATTCATCTTCTAAACAATATAATCAATGAAAGATATTTGGAAGAAACTTATTTAGTGTACTGAACTTTCGTAATAAATAATTAGCTTGTGTGTAGATATAGAAATATACTTATCCAAAAATAAATTTTTCTTGTTCTTTTGAAATTTTTAAGATATTCAGGGATAGAGATCTCCATTAGTAAATTATACATTGGAACTTCAACTTTACATTTAACTTATGGAATTTTGCTATATCGATATTTCCTATTTCCAGTGGTGTACTGGTTAAAAGAATCAAGCTGCCACACCACAGGTCCAGGGTTCGATCCTGCGACTGGTTCAAGGTCGACTCAGCCTTTAAACCCTTGAGTGAGTTGATAAAATGATGATGAAGCATGCTTGGGGACTAAACTCTATGGGTTCCACGTCATGTTGACCACCTGACTGAGGCATATGCTGTATGGCACCCGAAACCCACGGTCAAAAAATTGGAGATGGGCACCGCCGGCCTTGGTCCACAGCGGACCAAGTTTAGTTTAGTATTGAGTTTAAAGCAACGAAACCTATGTAAATAGGAAGAAATGCTGAAAGCATTCCGTAACTATTCGTGAACAGTTAAATAAATTTTATTGTTAGAACTTGCTTCCTTGGGATATTACATATCAATGTTCAAATATAAGATTTGCAATTTTTGAAATAATTTGGAACCCCAAAATTTATCGTGCTAAATTATATTTCAAAATGGAGCTTTCTGGTTTATCACATGTATGATTGTATACATACATTTGAGATTATCATTTAAAATTATACTGGATATATATATATATATATATATATATATATATATATATATATATATATATATTAAAATTACATCTGTTTTTGGCACATGAAAAATGATTTTTCATCATAGAAAACTGTCTAATTTTGGTCTGCTAAAGAGATTGATTACCTTTATTCTCCAAGACCCAATAAACTGAATCGACTAGTTTTTAAGACAAATCCACGATAGATACAAAAGTTTATCCATAGAGCTTTATCTACGTTAACGCGAGTCTAGTTCTGAGACTTTTTATAGAGAAAATGTGCCTATTTACCAAAAGTCCCTGAAATCTCCCAGACAAAAAACCTCTATGTAATATATAAAATTTATAAATAAATCACAGACTGCAAGAAGTCAAAATGTACGCTCGCAACCACATCAGACACGGTATACGTTGGATTCTGTGAAGAGGTGTCAACAATGGTACTATCTGCCTTCGGAGCATATGAAATACTTAAGAACTGAAAGCTGAATGATAAAAATGCTTCAGACCTTATATATCATAAATGACACGCTTCTAAGTGTTTATTAAAAAAGGTGCTTCTGTCTTATTAAGGTGACTGTCTACGTTGGAAATATCATTTTTTAACTATTTTGGTCAATTTTATTTTTTGTAAGAATCGTGCAATTCAATCTTTTCTCTTTACAAAACTGTTTTGGTTTCTGTTCTACATCAATTAGAAACAGAGTTAGAACTATTTAAAAAAAAACATTCTCTGCTACAAAATTAAAGCGACAAAAACATTGCGTTTTTCTCAGAATTATGTTTTTTAGCACAAATCTCTACTGTTATCATGATATCTCACATAATATTGCATATAATTTGATAAAATTTTCAGGAAATGTTTTAGATGATATTGTCAATGAAATGACGTACAATAATTGATGTATAATAAATTGGTTTTTATTTAGGTCTGTTTTTATAAGGAAAGGAATGACGAATCGAGGAAAATGTTCATATTGGATCATAAAATTGTCTGTATTATTTTTGCATCTTAAAATTTCTCTTAGATTGTAGGTCCTTTTGTACATAACTGTTATATGTATCATGTGAGAGAAGGAAATTAAAATTGTAGCATTAGAATTTTTTGAAGAGTGTTAGGCATTTTAGCTAAATTTCATTAAAAATTACTTCAAATTGACCAATTTATAAAAAAGAATGATATTTTCAGATAAGGTTTTGTTCATTTTTTTAATTTTTAAGTGTTATTTTACTATAAAAGACCAAAAAATAATTTTTTATTGATTCTAAACGAAGACATTCACCTTAAAAGTATTGGATGCTACCTATCGTTGTTCTTCGCTCAATATTACACGAGGTACATATCGTACCCATTGAAACAATCATAGGCATCGAACGATAAAGTTTATAAACTGGTAAATAGTGTTCGGTTAGAAATTTATATCACATTTCGAGTAATGTGTACACAAATATGAACGGGGAATATATGAGAAGAAAAAATTATTTAAAACTTACGTCGATCAGAATAAACTGAAAAACTACTTCTCACTTAATATTGCAAATCTGACAAAAATAATATAAATTGCATAGGAGAATTTTACTAAATACTATAATATATCATTTATATCATCTTTGATAATTTTTTCTACGTGGAACTCCATGTATATTATATTTGTTTTGTTTCTGAACAAAAAAAATACTTTCTGAGCAGTAACGAGGTATTTATCATTACACAAGTTAATGAAGAAATTCCCGGTTATGTTTTGCAGTAACTTTTTTTTAATGTTACGAAACTGAAAAAAATGAAAAAAATTATAGGAAAAGCTATTACCAGCGTCATTAATTGTTCATTTAATATGGGAAAAAACATAAGCAAAGAACATTTAAAACCTTAGAGAATTTCTTTTCTAAATCACATTACTTTAAAACGAAAAGGAAAAAATATTAAGAAAATCATAACATCTCATTTTTATCAATTAATCATAGCTTTATGTTAGAAAAATTGTTCGTAAAAAGTATTAAAAACCCCATCGGGAAAGATAGGTTTTACAATTAAGAGTTATAAAACCGTGTAACAAGTAACGTAATTATGTGCTGCACAAAATCGACAGCTGTTGCAACGAAAAATGATAGTAAATACCATCTATCAAGTGAAAGCTCAAATAAATATCATGTAAGGTTAGATTTTAATACCTCATTCCGAACAATAAAAAATAGTCATTTAATTTTTATCCTTGAGACCATGTAACAAATTTTATTTTACGTAATATGTATTTCAAGAGCTGTTAAATTCCCATTTTTTATATTCCTTTTCCATCATAAAGCAGTTTTGTTTCCACGGATTCGGTAACAGATGTTAATTTAAACGTAATTATAGTTAAAATAATAGTTTGTTTGAGTTTATCTGTAATGATACTTAATTTGATTTTTTTTTAAAATTGTGGTTATTAAATTGAATGTCCTAGAGCAATTCTAGACTAGTTTAAAAATTTACAAGACTCTTCATTTTACGAGATCAAAAAACAAATAAAAAGTAAATGAAACATTAAATGGTCTTGTGTAAATGGTACTTTAAATATACATTAATGGAAATATTTAATCGTTTATTTAATTTTTTTTGTATCTCAATCAAAATGGATGGTATGTATCTAATAGTATGTGTGTTTATTTTTGGCAGTTCCTCCCAATTTATCGCACGTTCTGACAAACAAATTGAGAGTGTCATTGACGATATTTTTATTGAAGAACAACAGCGAACAATGAAATTATTTTACCTGAAGGGTCAAATCATTTGACCTCCAGATTTTAATGTATATCGTTCAATACGTATTATGTCATAAACATTTGTACTGAGATGTGTCCCTATTGGTCTAATTTTTCAACTGTTCGATTTTACAAAGGTGTAAATCATTATATATATGCCCAGAGTGTTGATGAGGATTTTTTTTTCAATCATTGACGCACTTTTTACTTAGTTACAGATCTGAGAAGTGTTTTTCAATCACTGACGCACTTTTTACTCAGTTACTGATCTAAACCAATTTCATTTCTTATTCGCTGTAAGTTTCAAGTCAGAGCCATGGCCAAATTCGAATGTAGAACTTTAAACAATGACGTTTCCCTTTGAAATGTACCCTATCTTAATAACTTTATTTAAGACCATATAAGCGGTGATTAACACCGCTTTTTAACGAAAAAAAGAGAGCTTAGGTCCGTAGGATCTTGTTCATAGATCTATGATTGAAAGTGCTGGCAAAAGTGAAAGATTAAAGGACATTGAATTTTCAAAAAGTTATACTTATTTTATTTCTATACTTATTTTTAACATAGGATTACGTTCCTCCATAACGGTCCTCCTGTGACATAATGTCACTATGTAGAAGATTAATTACTATGTCAGATTTAAATATTAATCATAATTATCAATATTAACTTTAATTAACTATTATTATTATTAACTTTATTAATTAATATCATCTCTTTAATTATTTGCTTACTGTATTTCTATTAATACGCTGCTCGGATAACTTAATGCTTAAAATATAACTTATAATTTTCCAGGTAGATTTTGAATTCTTAAAGCAATTAGATTGTTATTATAAACAATAATTGAATATATCTACAATATCTACAATAATAAAATCGATATGCATATTCGAAATTGCATGGCGATTCGGATTTACCCCTTAACTGTAAGTTAACTACAAAACACGTGCAAGATAGATTCAATGTATTCATACGCAGAGTTTTCCAAAAGATAATAACAATGTAATCGCAGTTTTTAGTATTTCATTTTAATATAGTCTTTTGCTACAGTTAGCATTTATAAATTATTTAATTATCCCTTCCTACAAGTTTGATTTGATTAATATGTGCAAAAGGAGATGCGATCTATTTATCAGAGCGCAAGCATACTTGCGCATACTAGCTTTAGGCTGTGAGCAGTCTAGAAGTGACGCTCGCTTGCATTCTCTATATAAGAAAAAAATAACGATATTCGCCATGAGATGTGTAGGTCGTAGGCAGGGCGAGTTCCCTCTATTTTGTCCGTCTGCGGACAAATTGTATTGTGACACTGGCTGGCATTATTCTGTATGATTCTGTGATCATTATAATCGTCAATATATCTTCAATGAATAAATATTAATTTAAATTAAATTTGAGCCAGTTTTTCTCCGTGTCGTCTCATTGTAAATTCACGAAAGCTTCACTCAGCTATTTATCCAGCAATGTTCCTGAGTTAGCTAGACCTTTGGGTAAATCATCTTCATCGCCGAGCCACCATTATGTGTATGTTGCATTCAGATGGCCAGTTTTCCGGTTCCTCGTCATATTACTGTACATCGCCTCGTGGACCAGATTTTACGTAGTAGGCCTAACTCCATCTTTCCCTCTTAGCCGGATCCTCGTGTTTTTAAGACACGAGATACCCCGGTAGCTCATGTCTTCCACGTGCTACCAGGACTGCAGTAAAGATAGTTTGTCTACAAGTGCTTACAATTCCCAACAATAGCTAAGTATTTATAAAATTATTCTGATAACGCATTACAAAATGTATATTCACAACGCATTGTATCCACTATACTTTGCTTGGTAAAAGTTAATTTGTTTAACACCAGTTATCACGTGCCAGAACTTTTTCATATCAATTAACCACCAAATTTTCTACCAATAATAGTTGTGCACCACATTCATATATCATTAGGGCCGTTACATGTCATCGGTGCCGTTCTTTATTATTGGTACCGTATACGAAAAAAGATAAATTAGGTTCGAATCAGGGTTATGAATAATCTGATAATGTTAATATATTTTATTAAAGAATCAATCAATGCAAGCTATCTAGATAATTTTATCATTGCTAAAATTTTAACATAATTTGTGAAGTGTATTATAATTCATATCTTTTATAGTGCATACCATTTCTATAAAAATTGCATTTGATAATTATTGTGTAAATCAGTAGGGGCTTCGCCCCTAGGCTCGCTACACTCGCTCCTCTGTTATCGCTAATAGCGATATACATAGGGGTGATTCTCGGGTAATGTAACAGCTTCCATCCATTTACTGTTGTCACCCTTAATGCGAAGGGTGTTTCATCACTGCTGAATTATCAGCTTTAAAATTCAGCGAATTAAAATCAGCGATAATTTAAGATATAGACTTGAAATGAGGTTTATATGAATAAGAAAGCTTTCAGCTTCCAGATGATGCAAATATTTTCTTTGTAAGGTAAAATCTCGAGGGGCATCGATATTACATCCACATAGGGGATGATATTTCTTGAAAAACTGTGATTCATTTTTTGATGAAAATATTAGTCTGTTTTAAAATATTTTTAAACAAATGAGATCTAGTAAGAAAAAGAAATGTCTGTAGTCTTAGATTGTAAAAAGATCAAAATCCTACGATAATTTTTTGGCGAGTTATCGTAAATTGAAATGAAAAAGTCAATATTTTCCCACAAAACATAAAAGAAAAGAAAAAATTAAAGTTCGACGAATATGAGACATGTCTTACTTTGTTCTCCACATTTTTCTGCATCTATTGGTATCGGTCTCGACCTCATACTCCCAGCGGTTTCGGAGGAGATAGCTTGACAAGCTTTTGACAGCGGAGGCAGCGGCGGTGGGAGTGACTTTTTTTTTAATAGAAAGATGCATAAATATTAAGTATTCTGATTTAATAATGTGTTTTATGGTAATATAATTTTGTGAAATATTGTTTAATGTGTATGTAATATGGCTAGCAAACAATCATTAGCTGGTAATTTGCCAAAATTTGCTGGTACTGATACGTCAAAATAATTTTTTTTTAAAACAACTTGATGAAATTGCAAAATTGGAAAATTGGTCGGATCCAAAAAAAATTTGTTTTTCTGAAGCTCAATCTCACAGACAGAGCTCTAAATTTCATAATTGATGATACTAATGCTTCTAAAGCAGACAACTATGAGTCACTAGCTAAAATTTTAAAGAACAAATTTACGAAGCAATCATCATTTAGTGATTTAAATGAGAAATTCAAAAAACTAAAACATCAACCAGGGCAAATTCTAAAAGATTTAGCAGAGTCTGTTAGAAAAATTGTTGCGAAATTAATTGGGATCAATAATTCTAGTGATGCAAACACATTAGATTTGTATGAAAACATGACTCTTAACGAATTCATTGAATCTTTGAGGCCTGACATAAAATTCGAGGATAAGAAACTAGGTTCTAAAAATTTTGATCAGGTACTCACAATGGCAAAAAAACATCAACAAAGCTTTTCAAGATGAGGAGGTATAGGTAGTCAACACTCATGTTCAGCATTCTGAAATTACTACACTGTTGCAACACCAGTTAGAAGCTAACCAAAAAAATTTTGGAACTGGGAAAACAGTTGCAAGAATTGCAAGCTCATAATAATATGCAAATGCAAAACAATTCTACATCTTCGAGTAATTTTTCAGACAATGGATCTTGTCACATTTGTGCAAAAACCTTCTAGTACTACTGACTGTTGGTATTTTTCCACCAATGTTAATCCTAACACAGCTCAGAATAATAATCAAGCTTCTAGATTCACCAGCAATAATAATAATAATCAAAATCTTAGAAATGCTGGCAGAAATTTCAGGCGTTCTAATAATAGAGCCCATTTCCTAATCATCCTACAGAAGGCATGTCGCCAACTCCAAAAGAAATAATAGAAATAACAAGAGTAATTTAAACTTGTAAGGGGATCTTATAAAAAAAACAAAAGATGCTGGTCCAATAGAGTAAGTTCCCCCAAGAATGATAATAATGAAACACCAGCGAATAATAATGTGCATAATTCTAAGAAAAGTAATACTTCAAATAATGAAAATAATGCTAGTGATAATAATAATAATCAACACAATATTCAAACATTAAGACTTTCTTCATGCAATAGTGAAAGTTCTACTATACCCCTAATAATGTTAAAATTTCGCCAAGGTGAATTTCAAGCTTTATTGGAATCAGGTGCAAACTTAAGTTTAATCCCGTTTCAGGTTATTGAGAAAATGAAAACTCACACTAAAGTTGAATATATATCTAGATTTGTTCGAATTCAAACTTTAAATAATTCTACTATTCTATACATGTCTGCAGCTAGTATTAAATTTAAAATAAACAATATATGGTTTAATAATTTATTTTATAAAAATTGCTCATGCTTCTCATTTATGTATACAAAAAACCTATGAATTTCTAAAATCTAAGTACTACTGGGCTAATATGTTTAATGACACAAAAAACTTTTGCAATAATTGTCATAAATTTTTACAAAATAAACCCAAACCTTCAAAAACTAAGACTAAAATGATTCCCGAGCATGACTATGCTCCCGAGGAATTCATTGTCATCGATATTGTTGGAAAACTTCCTCGTTCCCATGATAATTAGAATTATATACTAACTATCACAGATCATTATTCAAGATTTATCGAAGGTATTCCTTTACATCAGGGGTGTCAAACTCAAAGGCTAACTTGGGCCAAACAAACAAGGTTTAACTATAGGTGGGCCGCAAAAAAAACAATATTAATAGAAACGTAGATATTTTACAGTATATTACCTAATTACAGTATATTCAACATAAATATACACATTTTGTTTAATAATAGAAAAAAGAGCACAATTAAAAAAACACTTAGCGAATTCTTCCTATCTAATTATAATTCTGCGTCAGTTATTTTATTATATATTATTGTGTGCCAATATATTGGCCGGGCCGCAGAAATGTTCGTCGCGGGCCGCATGCGTCCCGCGGGCCACGAGTTTGACACCCCTGCTTTACATAGTGCCAAGTCATCGGCTATCTCTGCACTTAATCAGTACTTTTCAAGGTTTGGTATTCCAAAAATTTTACTTTCAGACAATGCTTCCAATTTTACTGCACATGAATTTACAAATTTTCTTAAAAACTTAAATATTGACCATAGAAAGAGCAGCATTTATTACCCAGCTTCGAAGGGAGTTGTTGAAAGGGTCCATCGCACAATGAAAGAGAGTATTGCCTCATTATCTAATAATATTTTTGAATGGTCTGACATATTATTATTTTTCAAATTGCATTACAACTGTGCCAGACATTCAGTTACAAAGTTCAGTCCTGCACAATTATTTTTTGGTAGAAAATTAAATTTACCTTTGCATATTCATGATGAACCTTAAATTTAAGAACAATATTCTGATTACATCAAAAAGCAAAATCAGTACATCATTCTAACAAGAAAATTAGTCCAACAAAATGAGACAAACTTTTTTAACAGCCAATACCAACACATTAAAGGGAGAAATGTTCCTAAATTTAATGTAGATGATGTTGTTTATATAAATCTTTTACGGATCCTAATGTGTTACATCCCAAGTATAATGGACCGTACATAATATTAAGAAATCTTCGAAACAACAACTACATCATTAGGAAATCTGATGGAGAGGACAAAACACAAATGAAATTACATGTTAGTAAACTTTTTCTTCAACCTACTCTTGATATTACCTAGTGTCATATTGTTAAAATGTTAAATGAAAATTTTTCTTTAATTTTCTTTTACAAAATATGCTAACAGAATGTTCATAATTTCTTCCATTTTTGTGAAAACTATTTTGCACTTGTTTCGTCAACAATCTCTGTAACCATCTCTGTTGCCATTCCTTTGAATATGTACTGATAGGCCACTCAATGCATATGTGCTGATTTTTTTGCAGGCTGATCGGAAATTAATCAGGGGAATCTTTAATTCAATTTATTTATATTTATGTGTTCAAGATAACAAAATTTCTTTTCTGCATCCATCATAGTTTTTACAATATCAATTTATTTTATTCCTGTGTTCAATGTGTTTTTCAAAACAAAATCTTCAAAGTGAGTTATGGGACTATTTTTCTGATTATTTTACTGTTCAGTATCCTAGTTATGCATATAGCATCCTGTAATTACAAGCAATTACAAATTGATAGTTTTTGCGTTAGCAAATATGCTGCTGTAATCAAAACTCTTGGCAACTGTTCAGTTATAATACAAGACAGTCTTACTCAATTTTATGCTATTTTATGTTAATGTCTTAAACCTAGTATTTGTATATTTTAGTAATTGCATATTTAAAATAAAAATTTAGCATTGTGTTGAAAAACTAAAGAAAAATCTCTAAGATAAAATCTGAGCCAATCATCACATTTTTATACAAAGTAAAATGAATCAAATAAAAAAAAATTAGGTGTGTGCACATTTCACAATTAGCTAATAAAGCATAATTATGTAAACATTCTTTTCGCCACACCACATAATGTTTGCTCAGTTTTCAATGGTATATATAAGTAACAATAAGGTTGGAATGCGTTTTAAGTGTCAAAATAAATTTGTTTCAATGATGTATTTATAATGCACAATTAATATAATTAAGGTTCATTGATTGATTGATTCTAATCTAACTTTTAATTGTTTTCTTATGTAAAGCATTAGATATTTAACTTCACGTTATCATAGTTGTGCACGTAATAATAGTTGTGCACCCCATTCATTTATCATTTGGCCTCGTAATATGACGCGTTGAAAGAAAAGTGGTGTAAGCCACATTTTCAACTTTTTTCATTTGGGGGCAAATATGTAAACTCTATGTTCAATTTAGAGTGGAATTGTAAATAGTTATTATTTGCAATATTGTAGGAATTGATATGAGTTATAATTTGTGCAATTTATAGTGGAATATTTTGTAGTTTTGGCAGTTAAACTCTTTTGACTTACACAACTTGACTTACTGACTTACAACACTTTACCTTTCACCGCCTCATATATCACCTCCGGGAAGCAAAATTTCAGACGCTAAAACCATCCATCCGTAGCTCGCAAGTCATAATTTTGGCAACCCGCCAAACCCAGTCTATTTCATTTGGACAAGCAGTAAACAAATAAACAGAAAAGTACCAAAATGCATCAAAATTTTGACATACATATCTGTGGAGTTATGGCAGATGTTGATATGTCCAAAAAATTCAATTTTATGTTTTAAGTTGATATGGCACACTAAAAATTAGCTCTTTAATGTGACAAAAGCCTGTACTGGAATTATGAAAAAATACCAAATTATTCGTAATTTGACAAAAGTTGATGTTTTCTTTTTTTCTCAGTCCACTCCAAAATTTAATCCCTAATTTAAAAAAAAAATATTTTCATTGAAGACCAGCTATATGCTTGAGATAGAGTATGAGTATTAACTAAAGAATATTTGGATTGAAAAACATAATTGAGCGATTTTATATTTCCTAACAAAAGTTTTCTTTTTAATTTGCCGAAAACGTGATAAAATGATAAATCAATATATATATATATATATATATATATATATATATATATATATATATATATATATATATATACATATACAGGGTGTCCATAATTAAAGTTCCACATTCAAAAGGCTGCAAGAAAAGAACCACTGGTCAGAATGACTTCAAATTTGAACTGAATATATTGGAAGAAGGGGAAAACGATTTGGCATAATAACAAAAGTTCCAAAATGTATCAATAGATGACGCTGTAAGCGGCATAACGAAAGTGGATTCGGCTACAAGTGACATTTTGAATCGAATTACGACGGCTTTGGCAGGAGTTGCACAGTAAACCAACTGTAGTGTTTAATGTGCATGTGTGTTTCGGTCGTTTGACGGAAAAATGACTTCCAAGTCAGTCAACAGTTGTCGCACTGTTAGTGGAAAGTTCATCCACCACGGCAAGGTCGTACCACATTGGATGGGTAAAATTGGCTTTTAATTGTCCTTGGGCCAAAAACCGCATAAAAACCGCATAATGATTTGGTTTTTAATTGTCCTTGGGCCAAAAACCGCATAAAAAGCACATAATGTTTCGGATTTTAATTGTCCTTGGGCAAAAACCGCATGAAAAAGCCTGTTAATTATCTCTAGACTTGCTGCAGACAGGTTCAATATGCTTTCTACCATTGTCCGCCACAAGCTGAAAGCGATAAACAGTATGTTCCACAACAGACCGGAGTGTCTAAGGGGTGACGTTGCGAATGTGTTGCGTAATCCGTCCCTTCAATTCAGCTAAATTTGCAATCGGGTCACTGTACACAACATTTTTAAGATAACCCCACAGCCAGAAGTCACAAGGATTGAGGTCTGGTGATCTTGGAGGCCAGGTTGTTGGACAATGACGGCTGATAAGTCAATTATTTCCGAAATACCCCTTGAGCAGTTGCATGACTGGCTTTGAGATGTGGGGAGGAGCGCCATCTTGCATGAAAATGTTTCTACCCAGACATGCACGCTGTTGAAGTGTTGTAATCACCTGGCTGCGCAAAACACTCGCATACCGTTTACCATTCACGGTACAGGTAACAGGACCCACAGGACCTATCTCCTCGAAAAAAAATAGCCCTACCATACACGATGCCGTCAACCCACAAAACACAGTTACCATGGGCGAATGCACCGGTACTGGTTGAGTTGCGAATGGGTTTTCCTTTGCCCATATCCTGCAATTTTGTGTGTTGACAAACCCGTGGAGGTGGAAATGGGCTTCATCTGTCCATAAATGTTCCATGGCCATTCATTGTCCACTTTCATGCGAGCGAGAACTTCCAGAGCAAAAATCTGTCTTCTTGGCAGGTCAGCAGGAGGCAACTCCTGAACACGCGTAATTTTGTATGGATAGCAATGCAGGATATTGCGTATAATTTTGTGCACCGTACTTTCAGGCATGTCTAAACATCGGGCAATACCACGTGCACTGTAAGTTTGCACACCACTACTCGTCCCTTCCTCTAATGCTGTGGCCACATCTTCTACTACCACTACTGACGTCGAAGCAATTGATTCCCTCCCTCTGCCAGATTTCACTTCAAAAGAACCTGTTTCTTCAAATTTCTGAATCATATTCTTTAAACCCTTTGCAGAAATCGGACCACAGCCTTTTTTCATTCCCTTTAATGACCGGAATTTCTTTAAAACTGCAGGGACACAGTCGTCGCTCTTGTAGAAGTGCTTCACTAGAAGAGCGCGATCCTTCAATGAGAGACTCATGACAAGCTACTCAGATACAATATGATGGGAACGCATCAGCAGCAGCATCGGCAACAATCTGGATAGAAGTTCCTAGGAACTGGTTCCCTCTACTTCTAAAAATAGCTTGGGTTTTTTCTGGAGCTTGCCTTAATTAAATTTGGCTGTGGAGTTGTTAGTAAGTAAAATATAGTGTATTGTGAAGCGTTGAGATCTTCGAATTTCTGCGACCAGAGAAAGTTTAAGGATAGGAAAAAATAAAGTTAAAAATAAGAGCAAAAAAGTGTTAGTATTAATAAATATATTTACCTTGAGTAATGTTTCCACTACCCAAGTATCAATTTTTAGACGATTTTAAAATGTTTTTTACCGTAGACAAAGTCTACGTATTAATTTTTTAAGATTTTATAATTTTTTTATATATATATTAGAAACTTTATATATATATTAGAAATTTTTTTTATATATATAAAATTGGAATGCCGGCCAGAACCTAGCAAACTGTGCGAGAAACGGAGTTGTCTGGCTGGGGATTCGATCCCGCAACCTACAGGATGGAAATCTCGCGCTCTAGCGCTGTGCTACTAACGACATGTTAGGAGAGGGGAAATTACCAATCAAGAGCAAGAGACGCTCTAGGTCTCTTCCTATTGAAAGGTTTCTTGAAGTCATAGTTGGATAGATCAGTTAATAGAGTGATATTATTAGATTCAATACTATTGTGAAAGTTAATATTTAGAGAGTTAATAAAGCTTGTTAGTGGGGGGAAGTTAAGTTCTTCATAGATTTTACGATTTCTGAAGTAATAGGGGGCTTCTACAATATCTCTTATGGTTTTATTCTGAGCAGCACAGGTTTTAGTAATGTGATATTTAGCACAGTATGACCAGGCCTGGCAAGCATAAGTAAGAATAGGACTAAGGAATGCACTGTAGATGAGCAACTTCATATTTAAGTTCAAACAGCTATCTCGAGCAATTAAGGGTAGAAGTTTTCTTTTAGCAGCTCGAAATGTATCAGTAATGTGTTTAATGTAGAGGCGCCAAGTGAGTTTTTTTATCAAGAATAATGCCAAGATATTTACAGGAGGTGGACCAGGGCAGAGCAATGTTGTCAATTATGATTTTGTATTCATTATAGAGTCCAGTCTTTTATTAGAAAACATGACAGCAACACATTTGTCTGTATTGAGCTTGATTTTCCATTTAAGTGTCCAGGAGTTAATGTGTTGAAGGTGTATGTTTAATTGATTCACAGCAAAGTTAATTTTGTTGGATGATGTGTATATAGCTGTGTCATCAGCGTAAACTGCAGTGTTGGTTCTAAAGTGTGTGGGAAAGTCGTTTACATAAATACAGTACAGCACAGGTCCTAAAAGGCTGCCCTGCGGCAAACCACAAGGAACACTGTGCTTGTCTGAGAGTGTGTTTTTAAGTTTTACTTGAAAAGTTCTGTTAGTTAGATAGCTATGGATTAGGTGTATAATATTGGGAGTGAAATTGTAATTAATTAATTTGTGTATGAGACCTTGTATCCAGACAGAATCAAAGGCTCTGCTAATATCCAGGAATACAGCAGCAGTGGATTTACTATATGTTTTTGCTTTGGTGAGTTCATCAACCACTCTGTATAGCTGATGGGGAGCTAAGAGAGAACGCCTAAAGCCAAATTGGTAAGGGGAGAGGATATTATTCTCCTCAAGGTGAGTGTTAATATTTTGAAGGATAAATTTTTCAGCTATCTTACTGATAGATGATAATAAACTAATGGGTCTATAGCTAGAGGGGTCTTTGGGGGATTTTCCAGGTTTATGGATAGGTATTATAATGAGTTTTCCAGGGAGAGGGGAAGTAACTGGTGCGAATGATAGCACTGATGAGGGCAGTTATGTTAATATAGGTTTAAAGATGGAGATTTTTAAGCATGAAGCCTGTAATATTATCCGCACCAGGTGCTTCATTGTTTTTAAGTGGAACGCCACATATCCCACGCTTTTATGCCACATGCAATGTGCCGTGCGCATGAGTGTTTTTTAATTGGTTTGCAGAGTATGCCGCATACAGCGCTATCTATTGATACATTTTGGAATTTTTTTTATTATGCCAAATAGCTTCCGCCTTCAAGTATATTCAGTTCAAATTTGAAGTCATTCTTTTTTTGCACCTTTTTGAAAGTGGGACTTAATTATGGACACCCTGTATATATATATATATATATATATATATATATATATATATATATACAGTGGACGCTCATTAATTCGAACTCAAAGGTTCTCAGAAAAAAGTTCGAATTATCCAAAATTATAATTATCCGATGTTAAGAGAAAATATATAACTTTAAATGTGTATCACTGAAGAAGAAACTCTCCTAGTATGTATAACCCCAGAAAATATATTATACTATGTTATCTGAAGTTAAACATATTAAAAAGCAATACAGACTTACCTTAATCATAAAATGAAGCAGAAGATATGTAGTATAAAGTAAACTTTTATTAAAAATATGAATTACACTTTGGGGAAAAACTTTAAAATGGATGTTTGGTTCTGTTTATGATGCCTACATTGTTCAGTCAGCTTCTCGATTTGAAGTAAACATTTCAATTCATTTTCAGAGGAAGGTTCCATCTGAATAAATGATTTCAGAGTTTTAATAGAGTCCATTATGGCTTTGTCCATTATGGCCGCATTAAAAATAGCTTTCGGCAGGTAAGTAGAGAAAAGCCCTGGCAGTTTCCTACCGAAATTAATGCATACGTCTTCGTTTACATCAGAGCTTTGGCCGCATACAGTTTGATAAGAAATATTGTGCCTTGACTTAAATCGAGAAAGCCATCCATCACTGCATTCAAAATCTTCAACACCCATTCTACTTGCCAATTCATCAGCTTTCGTCAGCAATAGGGGTCCATTTATCGGAAAATTTCGAGATCTAACATCCTGGAACCATAGCAGTAGAGCTTTTTCTAAAACTTCTTGGGACGCATTTCCCATGCGTTTCCTTCCTCTAGCAAATTTTAATTTTTCCCATGAATCAAAAATTGACTCCTTGTTTTTCAAATTAGTTGACAAGGCATTTTATTTAATTCCATAGTCAGCTGCTAACTTTGTTTTACATTCGCCATTTTCTACTTTCTTTAAAATTTCTAAGCGTAAATTTCTTTTTGTTTTAGCTGACATGTAATAGTCTAGGAATGCAAGCATATGCCTCTTTACACAGAAAAGAAATTTTGACACACAAAATAATAAATACAGTGTGTATTTTCTCCATTAAATGAGGAAAAAGAATTTTTTTTGTCAAATTTTTAGTTCGAATTAACCGAAGTAATAAAAATTTAGTTCGAATTAGTGAGATATTTTTAACATTAACTCCAATACAAGATTTTTGGGGCCTTTGGATTAGTTCGAATTACCGAAAGTTCGAATTAACCGAGTTCGAAATAACGAGCGTCCACTGTATATATATATATATATATATATATATATATATATATATATATATAAGCAACGATAAGTAATACTACGTTAATAACCCGCGAAACTACCTGAATTTATTTCCATACTTCATACGTTCTTCAGATTCAGGGTGTGTTAACATGTTCATGTTAGATGTGTGATCCTTATATAACTATAACATTTTGTATCTTAAAGAAGTATTAAAAAATTACATGGGATATTTACTATTTATTTTAAATATACTGTTTTGTCATTGGTAGGTTGAAAATTGGTAGGTTGTGTCTTAAAGAGCTCTCAGTTCATGTAATACAAAAAGAAAAATATATCTAAGCTGTAACGATGTAAATGTATAATCTTTTCACCTTCTTCCCATTCACCTTCTTCCCATTGTTTATTATACTTGCGATAATTTAAAATGTCGAGATTTATCATCATAATTAGCGGTGGAATTTTTATTCAAATGTATTCAAAACCACCAAAATATTACGCGAATATTTTATAGTAAATTCAAATAGTGATTTTATACTTCTAGTAATTTTATAACCTACATTTTTCAGCTTTTGCATTTAAGTACACTTACAGCGAAGGCCGTCTGGCAAAATGTCTAAGCGAGTTTATTGAAATATTTTATGTAAATTACTATTTCTTAGGCTATATAAAAATAAATTATAAATTTCATTTAAACTCTAATTTAGTTAATATATCTATTTCAATAGAAAAACTTAATAATAATAAAAATTCTATTTTTTACTTTCAATTATTATGAAGCAAAAGGAAGGAGGGGGGATTTAAAATCCTGTTAACAATGAAACCTTGAAAAAATTTACCAATACAATCCAACAAATTTGCTAAAATTTGCAAAATGGGAGAAATGAATTGCGAATATTACATTTTCTACCATTTGAGATTTACAAAAAAGCTTCATATGGAAAAAATAAAATTGAATTTCTATTATTTCAAACCAGGATATTTAAAATGTCATCCTCCATTATACGATCATTAAGAATATTTAAGAATAGAAAAAATTAAACAAAACAATATTTAAGAATAGAGAAAAATAAAAAGAACAATACAAAAAACTTTCCAATTAGTTAAATAATATTTATTTTGTTAATGGAATTTATAAATAATACAACTGCGATGCAATGGGAATTAATTTTCAATAATGAGCTAGAATTCACTTACCAAAAATGGTGTGGTTGAATAGTTTAAGGAAATCCATTAGTTTTTTGCCATAAATACGCTTTAAATAAAATGCCATAATGTGATTTTACAAAAAAACATGGATATTCCGATTTTTAAAAAATAATTGGAATTTCGCAAAAGAATGGATGGATAGGATAATATAGAATAGATAGCAAAACAGCGTTTTCAAGAGAAATTTCACCATAAACATAGAATAACTAACCAAAAAAAACAATGAGAATAAGAAATTACCCATAATACATCAGTCTTTTTAATGAATATAATAAATAAGATAAATCTATTAAGTTTAAAGCAATAGATGTTTAAAGAAATTATTCCAAAAATTCTCAAAAATCAAGAAAGAAGTTTACCAATTTAAAAATTAAGCTATTAATTCTAATGCACAATAAATATTACTTTTTGAACATAAACAAAACAATTTTACAGGTGCTGTCATCTTTTGACAGAAAGGTGAAGCAATGCTGAATATTCTCCGCCCCCCAGGAAAGTGTTAATTGTCAGAATTTAGTAGTGTCACCTTGGAAATGGGAGGTTTAATTTCCCCGTCTTGAGTTCGGATGGATAATCTCTAATCAGATTATCTGGACCGGGGTGAGTCTCAGTAATTCGGACTAGTACCCAATGCATTGAAGGACATGCACTATCAAGTACAATGACCAAGTCTCCAACTTTTAGATTTGGTTGGAGTACTGTCCACTTTGGTTGTTGTTGTATATAATGTAGAAAGTCTCGGGGCCATTTTTCCCAGAACTGCTGCCTCTGTGTTTGGCTTAAACTCCACCTGGCACTCAGGGAAGATTTGTAGACTCCGATGAATAGGGGGGCACCGACTATGAAATGTCCAGGAGTTAACCCTTTAAGCGTTCATAGGCAGCGGGTGCCTCGCTTTCCCCACGGTCATCTCGTATGGCGGGACATCTTAGGGAAGGAACACATAGCGTGAGGTCGGCGCTCGCTCTTGGGACAACGTATTTGCGCTAATACCGCAACAGTGATGTTTATAAAATTTTCATTTTGCGGCTTTTTCACTTAATGATTCAAGCTCTGTTATATAAAATATGCAGTTATATTATATGTGCAAAATATTGTCATTGCCGCTTATTTTTTAGGACAAAAATCATAATTACTTTGAATAGTTTATGTACTATGTAATTTACTATATAATATTAAATACATAATAGCAATTTAATTGTATATAAATAATTATAATTATTTATATACAATTAAAGTGAATTAGGAAATTTGAAATAAATATAAGAAAAATATGTTGCATATATATATATATATATATATATATATGATTAGATAGTAATGACATAGAAGTTAACAGTTTAAGTTTACAAAATTTATTTACTCATAAACGATGTATTCCTTACCTCTTTTTTTTCAGTATTTCAGATACTCACACTCTAAAAGTGTTTTTGAGTGTGATAGATTTTGAAACAAGGAATTGCACACAGAGCAGCATCACAGTCTTTGCAATACACTCTTGTTTCTCTCCGTATTTTTTTTCCAGATGAGTTTTTCGTCGAACAACATACTACGCATCTTCTTGTGGGTTCTTGTTTTTTTCAGTTGGAGGGATATATTCCGGAAAATGTCTCTCAGTTAAACGGAGAATATCACATTGTGCACTTAAAGAGGAGGGCCTTGATTTCACACTTTTTGGTATATGATACTTTGCAATAATTTTCTCCACATGGTCTAAACGAAACTGCAAATTTGATTTCGTATTACCGTTGTTTTGGAAAAGTACAAAGCATTAAAAATGGACAAATCCAATAAATGCCTAAAAATCTTTTTGTAGTACTTTTTTTGTTTTGATCTTGTTGCTTGATAATATCCGATGTTTTGATCAAGGATATCAACTCCTCCCATTGTATTATTGTAATCAAGTACAAGTTTTGGCTTGATCTTACTTTTTCCTGACTTAGAAGTCGTAGTTATCATTTCGTTGTTGTGAATGGAACTTAAAAGAATCACTTCTTTTTTATCTTTCCATCGTAATATCATGGTTTTTCCCTTTTGAAAAGCCAACGTATCCCCTTTCTTTAGTTTTTCATTTTTTAATTCTCCAGGGATATCTCTCCTGTTTGAACGTAATGTCCCATAAAAATCAGTTTTATTTTTTATGAGCAATTCCCCAAGCTCAGGAGAATTATAATAATTGTCCATTGTGAGACAGTATCCCATATTTAATAAGGGCTTTGCCAGAGTCATCACAACTTTAGTACTCATGTTGCAGTCTTTATAATCATCTGATATATGCGTCCCCTTACCAACGTAAATTATAATCGACCAAACATAGCCAGTTTCCGATTCACACAATAAGAACATTTTTATGCCAAACCTAGCACGTTTCATAGGTAAGTATTGTACCCATGAAAGACGTCCTTTGTATAAAACGAGGCTTTCGTCTATGCATATATCTTTCTTGGGTAAATACACCGAGGAAAACTTTCTTTGCAGTAAGTTGAAAGCTGTCCATATTTTCCGAAGTTTTGGTTGTGGATGTGATTTTGTATCAAATAGTTCGTTATTGTCGAAATGCAAATATTGCATTATTAGCCGGTATCTCCTCTCTGAGAAAATTGTATCAAAACTGGGTGTGTGTATTAATTTGTTTTTTGACCAGTATAACAATTCTTGAGGCTTCTTCACAATGCCTTGTAAAATTAAAGTAGCTAAAAATACACGGATTTCGTTAGCTGTCACATCAGTCCAGTATTTCGAGCTGGAGAATTTGCTAATGTTTGGTTAGCAATAGTTTGTGCAGCATATAAATTTGTTTGTTCCGTGATATGATTTATCACTTCATCGTCAAAAAACAATTCAAAATAATGAAGGGGATTATTGTCTTACTGAACAGAAACTTTCATTCCTGGGAGACCACAAAATGTAAATGGCACTGGAGGCGGCAAACAATTTTGAGAGGGAAGTTTGCACCAAAATCTTGCATTGGATAAAACATTTCCATCGTCATCTGAAGATTCATCGCTTGGTAAATCGCTTGAATTGTCCTCAGACATTTCCTCGGATCCAGATTCATATTCCGAACAGATTAAAACATCTTCATCCGAACTGCTTGAAGAACAATTCCCTGTGAATACGCGTTTTGACGCCATTTCTATCCAAGGAATACAAAAGTATTTAAAATTTAACTTATTTTTAACTTTAAAATATGCGTTTAAGCAATCACTTAAAATATACGTTTGGACGCCACTTCTATCGAAGGATTAGCAACAAATATAACATATGACTTGCCGTATTTCACTTATAACCGGGTGTAGAATTGCAAGAAAATTCTCGGAAAATATTACTAAGGACTGAAGTAAACAGTGATAAGAAAAGAAATTCAAGGAATTTCTTGCTGCTATTCTTACTTCAGTCCCTATTTTTTCTTTCACAATAAAGCGCACCCCTCTAGAGAAAGACGAGTTCAGCTCGGGGTGTCCGAATGAAGCGAAAACCATTTCGACGAACCCACCTCGTTTGTTCCTTTTACCAGGGGAAACAGGTGCGCGAGCTCAGCTCGTTTGTCACACGGATGGCGGGAAACAGGTGGACGAGTTGGACTCGGGTTTGTCACTTAAAGGGTTAAAGCCCGGATGTCTGATTTATCAGCAGAGAGGGGCGTTAGACGTCTTGAATTTATACAAGCCTCTATCTGGCACATGAGTGTATACAATTCCTCAGGGTTAGGTGAGAATACTGGATTTATTGACTTTTAATAGATGATTGTTAGTCAGTTTTACTAACACTTTCCATATGCCACGAAAATGAGGGGAATAGGGAGGAATAAAATGCGAAGTAATAAAATTGCTAGAAATGAAATTCTGGGTTTCAATCTGTCTAAGAATTTCAAATAGCTCCTTCAAATATTTGGAGGCATCCACAAAATTCCTTTCGTTATCTGAGTAGATATCAGTAGGAAGGCCACGACGTCCAATAAATCATCGTAGAGCAGCGAAAAGAGCCTGGGAAGATAGATCAGTCACCACTTCAATGTGTACTGCCTTCGTACACATGCAAATGAAAACACTAATGTATGATTTGATTCTCAGTTTACTCCTAGCGGCGTTTGGTCTCTTTAGGAAGGGTCCAGAAAAATCGATGTCCACCTTTGAGAAAATTCGTACTTTGATAATTCTGTCCACAGGCAAGTTTCCCTTTAGTTGTTGGCATGACTTTGCCTATAGTTTTTTGCATGTAAGGCATTTGTTGATTTTGAGGCAAACAGTAGACCTTCCACTCCGAAATTATTATTTTTGTCGGAGTAAAGAGAGCACTAATTGCGCACAAGCATGCAAATTTTTCTCGGGAAAATGCCTAATGAGCTTCTAGTGAAAGCATGGTGTTTTGGCAATAGAATGGGGTGCTTATAATCGAATGTCAAGGTTTGATGCCGTGAGAAGCGCCCACCAACACGAATTATACCATCAGCACCAAGAAAAACGTTTAGGGATAGAAACTTATGATTTGTGGGCAATGGTTGGTTCTGTTTGAGAAGATTTACTTCTTTCGAATATTCATGATGTTGGAAGATTTTTACAATACTGTTAATAGATTGTGAAATCTTCTTTGAAGTTAGACATCCTGAGATTCTGTCACTAGAAAGGTTTGAATTGTTTATGAATCGCTTATACCACGCCATAACACTGGATAGTTTCATATAGGATGAAAACTTGAGTAAAAATTCGGGAATATTGGTGGCATTTGTCACTTGAATGGCACTTTCTGATTCGGTAGAATTATTTGGAGAAGTGGGTTCTATCTCAAAATGTGCAATGGTTTGAGGCTCTTCAGCCAAGTGGGACCACTCCACCAAAGTTTATGTATTAGCAGTTGTGCAGGTAGGATGCCTCTGGATGCACAGTGTAACGCGTTGATCGAGGTAGCAATCGACTCAACAAAAAATCACAGCCAAATAAATTAAAATCGACTAATTTATTTCAATTCGGAGGAGAAAATTTGGACATTGAAGATCCGTTACATAGTCAATGAAAGTCCTCTAAAATGACGACTGAGTCCGTTAGGAGGAGTTACCACTTGGAGTTTCGCTAATTCAATATCATCGAATAGTTCGTTGAAATTAGAGCAAGTTCCCCGATTTTCACTCCCTGCAGGGCGGATGACTGCGAGGCACTTTATAGAATCAGGATGATCCGGACTGATGATTTCGTTGAACTGTACCCAAGCTTCCTAGCCGAAGCTAAAAGTTCTCTTCGTGAGAAATAAGCCGCCGACTACGCAAGTCCGCGTATAGCCGTTTTCTTTCGACCCTGGATGGTCGGAGGAGTCTACCACAGCTTAGCCGGTCGCTAACTGACTTTTTCTCTCCCCGTCCAGAGAACTCGTCTCCTATTGGCTCTGCTAATCGTGATGTCATTCTAGACTTTTCGATTTGCTGGCAGGCAAGGTTGAAATTCTAGTGATTTCATGGTGGTCCCGCGTCATTAATCTGGAGCACCGTGGCGAATTTCTGTTCCGCCAAGATGTCACGTTTTTCCAACCGCTTTGTGTTCCTTTCGTTCCAGCTCGCTGTCACCTGCTATACGTTAAAGGAGGGGCGTGTCGGTCAGTTGCGACAAATTCCAGCCATGTGCTGCGTATATTTTAATTCGTCACAATCCCTCCCCCGTTGGGGAGATTTTGTCTTGCAGGCAAAATCTGGAAACAAGGGTTAACATGGCTCACCTGACAACATCATTAGAGGCAATCATAGTTTAATATTTAAAATTACAAAATTAAGTACTTAAAAACTTTAAAAAAAACATTATTTGCAACACTATTATACAATTATGCACTACTAAATTAGTCAATTAATTACAAATTCTTAAATTATTCAATTGATTACACATTATTAAATTACTCTTTTATTCTGACAGCATCCTGCTC
The DNA here is from genome assembly GCA_907164885.2 of Dolomedes plantarius. Classification (NCBI taxonomy): domain Eukaryota; kingdom Metazoa; phylum Arthropoda; class Arachnida; order Araneae; family Dolomedidae; genus Dolomedes; species Dolomedes plantarius. The sequence goes on along the minus strand of OU015500.1, from coordinate 53,140,860 downwards.
AAACAGTCTGCGTGCAAATTCCTTTTCAGAGAATTATAGCAAAATACACATCCTTTTAACTAATTTCCGTTGAAGAAATCTATCACTAACCAAAATTCGTGTGTTTCTTTTCTAGTAAAACATACCATATACAAGTCATTTAAACTAAATTCCCTTCGGAAAGCCTAGCGGCGTTTACAAAACCGTCTCATTATTTTTAACAAAAACAGAACAGTTATACAATTGGACACATTATTAAGCAACTTCCCTACATAGAAATAAGCAATTTAAATTTCAATTAACAACACAAAAAAATTCAACACAGTAATACGATTAAATTCCTAGGTTTCCTATTCACACGGATTACCTATATCATTATAACTGCATTTGACCCTAAGAATTCGTTTGAAAGGTTCGAATTTCTCGAATCTACACCATTTTAATTTGGATGTAAATTTCTAACTCACATCCCACTTGTTCTGAAGTGCCCAAGAAAACTTTTCACTGGGTCTGGGTAAGTCAACCGTTCCCTTTATCTTAGAAAATTTCCTCAACTTTCTCTTCTGCCTAAGTCCTAGACAAATTTGTGCCTTCTTGGCTAATTTACCTTTATTTCTAACCTTTGCGCTCTCATAAGCCCAGAACACATTTTCCTCACGCATTCCTCGTCGCCCTCGAGTTCCTAATAATAGCTTATTGAGTTTGTCTTTCGGTTTCTCATTTACTGCTTGGGGCTCAACATTTTTGGTTGTCTCAGTCTTATGCAACTCCCCTTTCAGAGCGTCACTACTGAAACATCTGGTCATTCCATTCTCCTGGGGGGATATACCACGCTCGACCCTATTGATCGCGTTTTCCTTCAACTCCGTCGAAACCTGACAATCCAGGTTGGGCGGATTAGCGCTCCTCCTCTGGCTTGGAGGTTCAACAATGACTGTTCCTAAACCTCCCACTTGGAAAGAAATGCCCACAAAAGACTCTGAACTCGCCTTCCTCAAAAGTGAGTGCGGTTTAACGAAACTAGTTTCCCTCTGGTCAGAATTAGATCCCTGAAAAACGGTTGCAGGGGAACTTCCCTCAATACTTGTTTCAATCCTGTTACAAAACGCAAGTTCCGGCCTTTCGCCTGACCGAAATTCCTCTCTATTCTTACAGAGTAATTTATTTGGTTCCCTCAGAGTTTCGGCTCCTACGAATTCCCTAAGGATACCCTCGCTAAATTTTGACTCAGTCTCTTGACTCGTTTCCTTTTTGCGTCGACTTTCTCGCGTCACTACCGCATTAATTTTCTGAGAATTATTTTCACGGGAGTCAATTAATTTTTGGGTGGAATTCCCCAATAAATAATGGTTCATCTCTACGGATTTCCCTACGATAGCTGCTTTCGTCAAAATGGTTCCAAATTCGGGGCTCTCTAATTTTATCCGAGCTAGCGGTAAGCACCTCAAATCATTTTCTAGGGGCTGCCTTACCCATATTTTTTCCCCTGTAAAATCCTCGGGTTTAGTCCCGAGTACTGGAGCTAAATCAAGACTACTACCTGTATCCCGTAAAATAGTCATTTCCCTCGAATTTACCTTGGCCTGGCTTAAATAGGGTTTAACACTAGAACCGCGGAGCGGGTCAATTTGACCCAAAACGATGTTTAATTTATCACCACGCGAAAAGTATCGATTGAAAAAACAATTACTTTTATGACTTTTAATATTTTAAGGTGAACAACAATTTACCAAATTTAAAAATTCGTAACATAAATATTTTTAAGATTATTAACAATTATACCTAGAATCGCGGAGCGGGTCAAGTTGACCCGTAAGAAATGTTAATGCGCAAATAACGAAAAACAGATGCAATTTTTCGAACTGTAACTGTAAAATACTTCTACCCCACCCTAGAATTCCTTAAATGGACTGTACCAGAAGGGGGAATAGTGAAGGGTTTTCAGTCAAGGTCATTATATTAGGTTTGAAACACGAACTACGTTCGAATGCAGTGAAAAATTACTGCGAATATTTAGCAAATATTCGCAGTAATTTTTCACTGCGAACTTCAAGACTTTTCGACTTCAAGACTTCTTTCACTTCAAGACTTTTTGAAGTTGTTTTTATTGTGTAATTAGTATATGTATAAAAACCATGTCACGACGCCGTAATTTTGCTGTTCAGGAAGCTTTAGAATATTTAAAACAATTATCTGAAAAGGATTCAGAAGGTTCGGAAAAAGAAGGTTTCTCAAGATTCGATTTTGAGTAGTGAGGATGAATACCTTCCTGCTAATGAATAAAATTTGGATTCGGATGAAGAAAATTAAAGTGAAGATGACTCTGGCAATGCTCTAACAATCCCTGGTCCTTCTCATCGCAATACTGATGATAATTTATCTGATAAAAAATAAAAATCAAACATTCCGAGAACGGATACAGACACGCAAAGAAATTTGAAAAAGAAATAAAAATAACATTCAAATTTGGAAATAATGAAGATGACAAAGATGGGACAATTTGGAATGTCGCTCAATTAGGAACAAACGATAGAGGAAGAAAATCAAAGTGTAATATTTTGAAAGAACTTGGGGGCCCAACACCACATTCTAAACGCAATGTTATCGACAACAGTTCTTCAAGTGCTTGGACACTTTTTATAGATGAATGGATATTGAAACACATAAAGAAATGTATTGAAGATCAAACTCATCGGCAGATTCAGGAAAGAGAATGAAAGATAACATTAGAAGAAATAAATGCTGTTATATAAATTTTATATGCATGTGGTATATATTGTGCAAAATGACTTGAACTGGATAGCTTGTGGTCAAAGAACTGAGGACCACCATTTTTCCAAAATGCAATGTCAAGAGACCAATTTCGTGAAATAATGGAATTTTTACGCTTCTACATAAAATAAACAAGATCAAAGCGTCTAGAGACAGACAAATTTGCCTTTATTTCGGATATCTGGAATCGTTTCAGGGAAAATTGAAAGACTAACTATACACCAGGTCCTAATGTAACTCTAGATGAACAGTTATTTCCTACAAAAGCTAGGTGTAGATTTATCCAATACATGGCAAACAAACCAGATAAGTGTGGAATCAAGTTCTGGTTGGCACCAGATTTGACTCAAAATATCTGATAAATGGATTCCAGTATGTTGGAAAAGATAACCAAAGTCCATCCAACGTTTCTCTTTCTGAACATGTAGTGCTGCGACTAATAAGTCCATTGAGAACAAAGGTAGAAATGTCACTACGAACAACTATTTCATGACACTGAAGCTTGCAGAGGCATTGAAATCCAAAAACGCTAGCCTTGTAGGAACTGTAAAACGCTCATGAAGAGAAATACTAGTCTCTGTAAAAATGTTAAAATCCGCATGGTATTCGACTACGGTACTAACCCATAACGACATGAGTCTAACTGTTTATCAAGGTAAAAAAGATAAAAACGTTTTGTTGCTAAGTAGTCTCCATCCAAACGTAGAAATTGCAGATAACCCCCAAAAAAACTACCTGATACAATCGCTTTTTACAACGCAATTAAATACGGTGGTGTCGACGTGATTGAACAAATGGCAAGGAAATTTACAGTCATGTCTGCTTCACGTAGGTGGCCGGTGCAGGTTTTTTTGTAATATTTTGAACCTTGCTGCAATCGATGCGTGGGTTTTATATAAAGCTGTAACTGGAAAATCTATTAGTAGACGGCAATTCATTCAAGACTTGGTTGAAGAATTGCGAGAAAAGTTTGTTCTCTTCCGACATAAAAAGGTGGCAAAAAGAGCATGTGAAGCAACCAATGAAAACGACGGACAACCAAAAATTAAGCGTAAACGAGTCCGATGCCACATTTCGAAATGTGAAAATAAAACTCTAGATATCTCTTCGAAATGTAAAGCACCCATCTGTGGAAAATGTACAAAACTTATTAATCAGTTTTGTACAAAATTCATACAATAAATTGGATTTTATAATCTGTAAAACTAAGTACTGATAAAATTTTTAGTAAATGATAAAATTTTTAATTTTTAATTTTTTGAAATTATGTCTAAACATATTAAAACGAGATACTCTGTTTTTCCATTGAAATTAGGAAATTTATGTCATATTTTTTTTAAGAGACATGTTATTATACTCAAGGACATAAAAGTTTAAATAATACAATTTTGTAAAAATTAAGTTAATTTCTCTTGATTTATATAAATTATTTAATGTAAATTCTGAGAAATATTGATTATTATTTTTAAAAAATGTTTTAGTTAAATAAATTAAGCGCTTGTGCATATTTTATAAGTTTACAATCTAGGGTCAAAATGACCGAGTCCGCGGTTCTAGGTATATCGAAAGTCCCGCGGTTCTAGTGTTAAAAGAGGGATCAAAATTTTTCGTCACGGCCAGATAATTTATAATTCCCACCTCCTTCCTGGGTTCGGGGCAATTTGGTTTAATGTGCCCTGGCTGATTACAATTATAGCATACGATTTCATTCTTAAGTTCAAACTCCCTCGTTCGCCATTCAGGATCCATATTCCTAGCACTATGTCCATTGTTTTGCCCGCTCTCGCTAGTTTCAACTCTTTTCTCAACCTGGGGTTTTTCAGTTTTCGGTCGGTCTACGATTCTCTTTTCCGTAGGTTTAAAACTTTGGGGTTTTTTTAAGAAGCGTCTAGATGCTTCATAATGGTCTAGTTTCTTTGCTAGATCATCCGAATCATTTAAGTTTCCCCAGTCATCTATGAAATGTTCTTTCATTTCATTAGGGGCGCGTTTTTTCAACTGATCCGCTATCATCAGGTCGTTCAAAGTCTCATAATCTATGACCTCGATTCCCTCTAACCAACCTTCTAGGTAGCTACGCAACTCAAAGATGAGATCTTGCCATAGAGTCCCTTCTTGTTTCCCGTGTGTCTGAAATTTCGTTCTAAATGCCTCTGAGCTAAGCTTAAATCTTTCTAACAACACGGATTTAACATGGTCGTAATCATCCCATTTATCTTCCGGCACTTTAACAATTATCTGCGCAATCTCTAGGGGTAGCAACTCAATAAATTCGGTTACCCAATCAGCCTGATCAATATCTATTTTCCGAGCTTGGCGCTCAAATAATGTAAGAAATAAAGCCATATCGGACTTTTCTGGGTCGTATTTTTGCATTCTAAGGGTTTTGCGTTGTCTCGCGCTCTCATTGCTCGTAGAAGCTACGCTAGCGGTTTCGACGCTCTGCGTTAACCGTAACTTTTGAAGTTCGAAATCTCGTTCCTCCCTTAATTTTCGAGATTCAAATTCTCTAGCCTCAACTTTTTGTCTATCCTCAATTATTGTTTCCAGCATTAATTTGACACTTTCTTCGTCATAATCTTCGCCCCCTACGATTTTCTTAGAGAGGTCTATTATTGTCTCTTCATCCCCCACCTCCAATCGAAATTCCCTAGCGAGGTTTTGAAGATCGGCTTTTCTATGCCGTTTTAAGAAAGCCATATTAATATCTTACAATTTTACTGGACACAAGTTTACTAGACAATTTTACACTCCTAGCTTCCCTTTCCAAAATTTCACAAAATACCATACACTCAGAAATACAATAATACACAATTCTCTTATCGACTTAGCAGAAGAAAAGGAACTGTTCTTCCATTCAATCGCAACTGCTTTTGAGTAGGGTAAAAAAGCTTAATCTCTACAATCGTTGTTTGCTTTCAAATTACAACATACCATAAGGAATCAATAATTCGATTACTAGCAATAATAATATCATTTCAACATCAATATAACACTTAGTTGCAATGAACACTTTTCATATACGACACTAAACTCAATTCTTTCACTGGCTAATTTAATTCGTAATATACACAATTCAAAAATACACTCAGAACTTTTGCAATTAAGACCACCTTAAAATTTTACTCAATTAATTTTATAATTCAGACTTGCATACTGTTTGAACAGTTACTGATGCTTGCGCGTAAATCTTGCTCTACACGTAAAAAACACAATTCTACTAAATTTTCACTTGTAATATTTTACACATATTTTAATTCGAACACAATTTATTTTTCGATTAGAATCAAGTGCATTTACTAATTTCTCTTACAGCACCATTCAACAATTATACATGCAAAACTAAGAACAGTCTTCAATTTAAAATTAGCATATATTACTTTTACTACACAATTTCTTTGTCTCTAAGAATGAGTCAGGCTTACCTTCTCTGACGACCCTCGTTCTGCAATCGATGTCGGTCAGCTCAATGTTGTGGCTCCTTTGCGGAATTTTGTCGGCACGGCGACGGATATTAGTACACGGCGGTTTCCATCGGCTGAGGCTCCCGGTACTTCTTCTTTCCAGGACGGGGTGTCCTAACAGGGGTGCTTCCTGGACAGGGTGTCCTACATCTATCTTCGTCGATAATGTGCACAATGTCGTGGGCCGTCGCTGTTGATTAAACGACGATTCTTGATCCTATTTCGCTGCCACCAATATAAGGCTGTAACGCGTTGATCGAGGTAGCAATCGACTCAACAAAAAATCACAGCCAAATAAATTAAAATCGACGAATTTATTTCAATTCGGAGGAGAAAATTTGGAGATTGAAGATCCGTTACATAGTCAATGAAAGTCCTCTAAAATGACGACTGAGTCCGTTAGGAGGAGTTACCACTTGGAGTTTCGCTAATTCAATATCATCGAATAGTTCGTTGAAATTAGAGCAAGTTCCCCGATTTTCACTCCCTGCAGGGCGGATGACTGCAAGGCACTTTATAGAATCAGGATGATCCGGACTGATGATTTCGTTGAACTGTACCCAAGCTTCCTAGCCGAAGCTAAAAGTTCTCTTCGTGAGAAATAAGCCGCCGACTACGCAAGTCCGCGTATAGCCGTTTTCTTTCGACCCTGGATGATCGGAGGAGTCTATCACAGCTTAGCCGGTCGCTAACTGACTTTTTCTCGCCCCGTCCAGAGAACTCGTCTCCTATTGGCTCTGCTAATCGTGATGTCATTCTAGACTTTTTGATTTGCTGGCAGGCAAGGTTGAAATTCTAGTGATTTCATGGTGGTCCCGCGTCATTAATCTGGAGCACCGTGGCGAATTTCTGTTTCGCCAAGATGTCACGTTTTTCCAACCGCTTTGTGTTCCTTTCGTTCCAGCTCGCTGTCACCTGCTATACGTTAAAGGAGGGGCGTGTCGGTCAGTTGCGACAAATTCCAGCCATGTGCTGCGTATATTTTAATTCGTCACAACAGTCCTCGGGATTCATATTTCCAGAAATATGATGTCACTTAGTCTCTGGAACCAGACTTTTAATTTTGTTCGCACGATTTACTGCAAACTGGTTTCCCTTTGAAGGAGGAGCATAAATCCAGCTCAAAGCAATTTGAAAATCTGTCCACTATAGATGTCATGAACTGTGATGGATAGAGATTCCAAGACTGCACAGCACAACTGAGTAAGTAGAAGTGCTGAACAGAGCTCGATTCGTGGCAACGTTATTAGTTTGATAGGATTTACTCTAGTCTTTCCAGCGACAAAGCTGACTGGGATTTCCCCACTGTCTGAAATTACTTTAAGATATATTACAGCAGCATAGGCCTTACCCGAACAGTCGCAGAAACCATGCAGTTGAATTAGTTGATTTGTATTGTGGACTGTGTTCATGAATCTGGGTATTTTAACGTCCTTCAAGATTTCGAAGATTTGAGCGTGAAATTCATGCCATGAATTCAAAATATGGCTTGGGATCTGGTCATCCCAACCACTTTTTTCCCTCCTAAGATCGTGCATCATTATTTTCAAGAGAATTGTAGTAGGAGATAAAATTCCCAAAGGATAGAATATACGCGCCACAACAGACGACAATTCTCGTTTTGTGTGGACATTGGACAGCTGGGGGATTTTCAGGTGGAGCATGTCACTGGCAGTATTTCAGACTAAACCCCAATAACTTCACCGTCTCGTCGTCCTGAATTTGGATATCTGAATTGTTCTATCGCTTCTCTTTGGGTAGGGCGGAAATGGCATCTGGCATATTTGAAGACCATTTCCTTAGGAAAAATGCCACCACTCTCCATGACTTCATTTAAGTTAGAGATAAGACTCCTGACATCATCTAATTACTGGGCACCATAAAGGAGATCGTCCATAAAGAAGTTGTCAGTTATCGCCTTGAAGACTTTAGAGAACTGATTTTTGTTGTCTTCAGCCAATTTCTGCAAAGTTCTAATAGCGAGGAAAGGAGCTGAGGCTGCTCCATAAGTTACTATCAGTAACCTATATGTAGAAATAGGCTGTGATTCTTCGAATCGCCACAAAATACGTTGGTAGTCTGTGTGCTTTGGATTTACTAAAATTTGTCGAAACATTTTCTCAATATCGGATGAGAAGCCCACTTTAAATGACCGAAATTTTATTAAAATATTGAATAGTTCTAGAAGAAGTTTTGGACCAATCTTCAGGAAATCCTTTAGAGAACGGCCTTTTGAGTCCTTTGAAGAGGCATCAAAAAGTACGTGTAATTTTGTAGTTGTACTATCCTCTCTCAAAACTCCGAAATGAGGAAGATAATATTTGCTTGTATTTTCCTCTGAAGCTGGAACGAGCTCCATATGATTTAGTGAGAGATATTCACTCATAAACTCTGGATATTGTCTTTTGTAATTGAAATCTTTACGAAATTTAGATTCCAAAAACAATGAATCTCTTCAAGGCTTGAAATTTTGTTTCACTTAGTGTGAGTTCAGATGTAAAAGGTAAGTCCACGATGTATCGCCCAGAGGAGTCGTGACTGACATTTTTCACGTAACTGTCCTCACAAGAATCTTTGGTTAACGACTCTGGAACGGACTCCACTTGCCAGAATTTTTGAAGCGATGAGTTAAGTTCAGAGTCTATAACAGCATGGAAATTAACGACAAATGACTGTGAATTTGCAGATGAAATGGGACCCAAAAGGAGCCACCCCAATCTAGAATTTAATGCACTTCAAGTCCCTTTAGGGCCGATTAATGTTTCTCCCGAAATTAGACTAATGTACAAATCCGCAACAATAAAAACATAAATCGGTTTGGTGATGTTGAATTGTGGATCTGCCAAATTTATGCCTTCTAAATGAGGCCACATGGATTGAGATAAATAAAAGTTCGGTAGATTCATAGTGATTTTCTCGACGACTAAGGCGTCTATTTCAAATTCTTCATAACTAAAGTGAGGTTTCGCGTTTACTTTCACTTCTTTAAGTGAAGTCTGCAATGTTATTGTTGATGCCTCTAATTTTATGAATAGTTCTTATAGTAGGTAGATTTAAACGTTTCATTAAGGTATTTGAAATGAGGCATCTCTGAGAGGCACTGTCTATTAATGCACGACAATTTATCCATTGACCTTCATTTGATCGGATTTGAATTTGAGCAGTGCTTAGTAAAGTTTGTGTAGAATAACTGCTATTAGCAAGACAAGTGGTTTCATTTGTAACATCACACATAATTTGTTTATCATCCGGATTTTGATTTCTTGTACTGTTATGAAGAAGGCTATGGTGATTCTTAGAACACTGCCGGCACCATGCCGAATTTAAACAATTATTAACAAAATGATTATTGCGAAAGCAATTGACACAAAGCTTATTATTTCTTTTAAATTCCCATCGCATATCAACAGACATTTTGTTAAATTCTGGTCATTTATGAATAGGGTGCATTTGTTTACAAATTAAACAAACAATTTGAGGCCTTACAATTTTACTAGAGTTATTATTGACTTAAGAATTATTCACTACAGTTTTGTCGGAAATTTACCGTTTAGGAATAGCATTTGATTTCGAATCTTTCACATTTGTTTCTTTTATGTTATGAATGCTTCTAGCTTGTTTTTCCAAGAAGGAAGTCAATTCAATCAATTTAGGAAATGATTGACTATACAACGTTAGCTCCCACTGAGTGCGTAAATTTTCATCCAACTTATCTTGAATGATATAAATAAAAATCAATTCCACTAGTGAATTTATCTCAAATACCAAGATTTCAAGTTCATATATAGTTAAATATGCTAACTGTAAATCAGTGTCAGTAAAAATATACAGTTGTGAATTTTTATTAAATTATGTTTTCTTAAGATTTTATATTGTTTTATTCAGGTAATTTAAATAGACATGCCGCTGCGCGACCAGCATGGTCGCTTTTAGTTTTATATTTTCTTTTGAAAAACAACTCAACTGAAAGAAACGTATGTAAGGAATGTTACTATTACCTGTCATCATAAATATACGTTGTTAAGTGGTAGTGCGATCTCAGCCAAAAAATTATAATCATTGCAAAATTCTCTATAAGGCTGATTCTAAAACATCGTGATTAAAAAAGTATGAATTTCCATTACCTCAGAACCGAGTTAAAGATAAGACTGAGAAATCCAACAACAAAGATTTTATAAATTACATTCCTCTCTGTATATAATATTTTTCAAAATTAAGATATCAACACTTCACCATTACATCAAATAAGAAATTGTTAGAGACAAACAATTTTTCCATTAAAAAGGAGTAAAAAATTCAGCATATACTAAAATATAGTGTGGATTACATAACTCTATATATGTACTATTGTTCACAATTAAGATATCTACACTTAATCATACCAAATAAAAAATTGTTGGGAAAATTTCTTCACTTATAAAATGGAGTAAAAATTCAGCAAGTACTACTAAAAAACTGTAGACAATTAACTCTAACTTGCTATTAAGATATTATAATGCAATTATTAACATTTTACTATGATATTCCTCAAACTTCTTGATATAGACAGTTGAGTATTTCAGAAACAGGAGATACTAAAGTGACAGAATCAAAAGAACGGACTCTAGATAAACCTACATACAATTGTCCATGACTAAACACTGGATTTGATAGGTCTAAACATATTTTGTCTAAAGTTTGTCCTCTTACATACATTTCGAAAAACCGATGGAACAAAAGAATAAATTATCTCGTGAATAAATTAAAATTATTCACGTGTAAAATACAGGAATTAAATTGTACCAAATTACGTACTATCGTCGAACCACTACACACACGCGGTTGGCCGCTAATGTTTACATCTGGTAGTTACAGCCGTCGCCATTCGGAGTGTAGAAATATCGCCGATTTTTGTGCCGCATACCTACGCGTTTTATATATATAGATGTATATATATAACTAAAAATAAACGAAAGTAAGAATAATTCCAACACAAAGATATAATATAGTAATAAAATTTGAGCCATACATATTCTAACTGTTAATGTTAAATAACGTCATTCACTCATAATAATTATTAAGAGTAGAAACATAACATTAATTGTAAATATAGAGACTGATCGTTTTGAAGTTAGCTTGCAATAAATACTACATGTTGAAAAAGTTAAAATTTAACATCCCATTTAAACACTTAATTATTTTTCGGAGCAGTATTAATGTTTTTCCAATTGATATCTCTTAGAATTTAATATTGTGATATTCTCTCTGCAATTTCAGATGTCATTGAACATAAATTTTCTGTCTCTGACTTCTTTTACTGCTATATTAATATTTCAAAACGAGCTTTTTTCTACGACAGCATTTAATTTCTCGAAGCGTCTATGTTTTCAATTCTAATCTCGATGTTACAACGAAAAGTTTACTATATGCTTACGATATGCCTTTTTCCTTCTGATACCAGTATTTCGTTATCGATTTCTTTATGGTATTATTAATATATCCAAAAACTTTTTTTTATTTTATTCATTCCATGCGCATAATAAAATTTCTTATTTCATCCTAGGCTTTTTTTTTCAAAACGATGCACCTTTGTAAATAATCTCTTAATTTCCTGTACATTATTTTCAGTTATAGTATTGAGATTCAAACTTTGCTGAATTCACGATTGATTTTTGAAACCTGAATTCTTTTCTTCTCATTTATTACTTACGTTTTGGTGAGACACGTCTGCGAATTAGATTTAAAACATAATATTGTTACAATCGAATACAAAAATTGCGAACCAAAATAAATATAAAATAGTCTTTTATTTGCAAAAACAATATTACATTTTACAAATATAAATGAAACTTTCAGGGAGGAAAATTAAAATGTAAATGCAGGTTTAAAGCTTTTTTTATCTTACATTTTTCCATTAAAAGTATAATCTAGTACCATCATCAAAATCCCGTTCTACTTCCCTTTCTCTTGGGTTTTTGACTGTCTTTAGCTATATATGCTAATTATTCATTGAAATTTTTTATGTTCCGTCCATGAAAAGTCACACAATTCCGTGTTTAAATTCACTCGTATTAGAAAATATTTTCTTTTCTTTATAATCTATCCAGTGAGTTTTCTCCGTAATATAGCGGGTGCATTACTGAGGTGAGAATTAATTTCTACCCCAGTTGCGGCTTAAGGTAATGTGTCTCAGCACATGAAGTAATCCAGTTAATCAGCCATTGATTGATAAGGGAATAGTTCGTAATGTTTTCAGCCCGTGAATTAAATTTCGCTGTTTGTGTAATTTTGTTAATGACTATAAAGCTATTAATTGTTAATTTGTAAATAAAGACCTCATTCATGAGTCTCTGTTAAGTAATTATTTATGTACTTTTATACGTTAGAGCCTCAGAATAATGCTACCACATACATGAATTTAGTTAAAACCATCACATTTATTTTTCAGATATAAACTACTAACTGGTAATTTAGGGGACATTCACGCAACAGTATTAATATTTTCTCAGGCAAAGTTGTGATTGAGTTAAACATTACGCAATTTTATTTAACATAGAGGTAAAATCATTGTTACTATCGTTGCAGTAGTAATTTAAAACCTGTCTCTGAGAAAACATAAAGCTTTATAAGAGCGGCAGTACGATTTATTTTTTAAAAAAATTTAAAGCCCACAAAATTTGCCGATATCCGTATATGGTCCGTTTGTAGTAATTTCTTAATTACTTTCCTATGCATGATAAAAAACCCAGTCTCCCTTTTTATGTCATTTTAACACGCTGGGATTTTTTTTAAACGTACATTTCATCAGATAAAGTTTGAAGTTCTTGCGAATGATCTCTGCAAGTCTGACGGGGATTTTCGAGCACAACGGTCTCCTATGTAACTCTCAGGCGGCCTTTAGACATTTTCACAGCCCAGCAGGTGGCTTACGTTAACCAAAATTTCAAGGATGAACTCGGTGGCCGTAGATCTGTTTTGCGGCTTTTGTTGATTTCTTGTCGGCATATGACAACGTCTTGCGTTCTATGCTAATTTCTAAGCTGATTTCCTTGGGAAATAGTGGCAACATGTTGCACTGGCTAAAGGATTTCCTTTGCTAGAGGTTTTATTCAGTGAAATATGGAAACTCTATCTCTAGATTCAACTAAATGGAATATGGGCTTCCTCAAGGCACTGTCTTGAGCCCTATATCGTTCAATGTTTATATTAACTACTTGACCGATACTTGGAAAAGTATTACTGAGATTGAGACTGATGCTTTTTTTACCGATGATCTGACAATGTGGGCCGGTGAACCAAAGAATACATAGGACAGGCTTAATAATACACCTAATGAAGCCCTTGAGAAACTTAGTATTTGGTGTTCTGACAATGCCATGTCTAATAACAAATCCAAAACTACCTGCCAGTTTTTCTTCTTAATGGGCGTCTGTTTGTGCATAGTTTTAAAATCCAGAATGCTGAACTTCAAAGTACATAAAGCAAGAAGAATAATTTGGATTTTTTTTTATTCTAAGCTGAGCTGGAATAAGCATTTTGATTACGTATGTGGAAGAGTTGTTAAAATACTTTCTATTCTGAAAAGGTTGGCAGGTTGCAAATGCGGTTGGAGCCTTTGAACACCACCTTCAATGATTTCATACAACCAATCTTTACTTACTGCAATGAAGTTTTAGTCTCTACTGCCGCTGGGATCATTCAAAAACTTGAAACTATCCAAAATCAAGCTCTTCGTATCTTTACGGGCTCTGTAAGGACCACTCCAATCCTGGTAATGCAATGTCTAACTCAAAACCCCCCATAAGAAACATAATTGAAAGAGATGCAGTCCTTCTTTGTGAAAAGTTGATTCCACTGCCGAACAATGTTTTCTGGAGGGATTACGAAGTTAATGCAGAGAGAAATCTTTAATCTAAAAAGGTTTATACAATATGCATATTCTTCTGCCACTGATCTAAGTGTCCACCTCAGCCCACAAGTCTCCATGACCTGTTTGTCCTTTAAATTGTGGAGAGCTTTCGGTGCATCTGAAGCTGGATATGGATGTTTGTAGGAGTCATATCGACGAATAATAGGGTCGCGCCATTGCTCTATCAACCATTGAAAATAGGTACCCTAGTGATTCATAGTTACATGTCTACACGTATGGATCCATGTTTAATGATGAAGCCGGAGCGGGGGCCGGTGTGTGCTGTGTTCTATTGTGTTGTTATTATCCCATCGGTGTTCATTCCCCTCATTACCATGGTGAAATTGAGGCTATTTTTATCACATGAAAGCAACTTACTATCAGCCCTCTTCATTCCATAGAGCAGTTATTTTATCCGACGCCCTATATGGACTTCAAGCTCTTGAAAATAAACAATATACAGATAATATTCGCATTTTAGAGGGCATAGATCGTTCGAAGTCAATCTCTGTCTCTTTCCAGAGGATTCCAGCACACTGTGGTGTCCTTAGAAATGAAGCTTCTGACCATTTGGCAAAAAGGAGTGCTAGGGTCCACCAGAGACCTCTGAAAAGCCTTTCACTCCATTCGGCAAAACTCCTAATTAAAAGACGCTATGCTGTTAGGATAAAGCAGAGAATACTATGTGACTCTGTCGACAAGTCACAGGCTCCTTTGATTAAAGGCACACAGGTCATCCCTGATTTTCCTAGAAGTGCAGCTGTGGCACTTTTCCATCGTACATCAGGCCATGTCTCTTTGCCCGCATATTTGCATCGGCTCAAACTTTGTTCTTTCTGCGGGCAAGGTCAAATTTTTTATGCTACTCATCTGGACTCGTGCCCTGTAACTGTATTCTGAAATTGGAAAGTTCAGAGGTATTGGAAGACGAGAGAACTAATGGCGTAATAACCAATCTTCGGGGCATTTGTAATAAATAAAATAAGTTTTACAACTAAAATTTCCATAATGTTGTATACTAGATGTTTGTATTATTGTCTTTTAAATTTTCGTAAAGTTGTAGCTTTGTTTGTTGAGAGGAGAACTTCGCGCGTTAAAGGGTCGTAGGGTAAGTTAAAGATAGGAGGTTACCTCAGCATGAATGCTGATTCTTCATTTAAAAAAAAAATATGACAAATATTTCATGCTGAGAACAACTATTTTTAGGGAATGAAATGTGCGACCAAATAAATAAATCATCCTTGTTGATAGTCTTTATAAAAGTGAAGATTATATTTTTCACCATAAATTTGACACAGATTTATGTGACTATTGTACTGGATATATGTGACTATTTTTCAGTATATCTGTGACTATTTTTAAATGCAATGTTATTAAATAAAATATTTCTAAGCATGTAAATTCAAAAGTAACTTTAAATTACCTCATTCATATTTTTTTACGGTTTAGGTCTAAAAAATTCACAATACTAAAGCTCTAAAACTTAGGTCTAAAAATTATACTAAAAAGGCTTAAGAAGAAGGAAATTATAACTGAGAGTTTTGAAATATTTTGAAATATTGGGGAAAAGCTTAATGTAAAACGAAAGTGTTACTAAAATTATTTTGCAAATTAAAGTTCCGCTACTCTTACTTTGAATTTAGTAAAAGATTCAAAATACTGGGATTGGTTTCATATATATTTGCGCCTTGACATATTCATCAATATTATTTTCAGTCATTAAGTATTATATACTGATTAGCTTAAAATTTCCTTGTTTTCTTCATTTGTTTTCTTTTTCATATGTACATTTTAATCTCTATATGAAATGGTACCTAAAGCATGAAAGTACGAAAGTAATCTTTTCTAAATTGTTAAGGTATGAACATTTATGAAACCTACGCATGTATTCACATCGTCATAGAATATAGTTTGGGTAAATTAGGAGAGGTCAGAAATACGTTCATTACTACAATGTTACTAAAGTTATAAAGGTTTTCTAAGTATAAGATAACTTGTTAAGACGTTCTATATTGTTGCGTTTCTCAAACGTCTATATTTATGATTAACAAATTTGTATAACAGCGAAAACTTTATTTGTTAAACAGATGATAAATACAAACAATGACCTAAACAAATTATAAATACAACAATCCCCAAGGATTACAAAAAGGTTTAGCTAAAGATGTTTTGCATTTGACATAATGCACACTGGCAGAATCACAAACCTCACAGTTGAGCTTTCCTCACAACTTGAGCTTCAACTGACAAATTAATGAATAACCACACTCCCAGAAGCAGTGCATGGCAGGCTTAAATTACTTTAGCGACATTCTCAAAAGTTGTAGAAATGGAAATTTCGAACACTCGATTTCCATGCCTCCTATGTGAAATCTGAATGGGTCTCTGGACACCCCAAAAATTGTCCTATTTGTCGCCAATTTTGGTCAAAAGCTTACAAACTGAAATCTAAAGCTTTATGACTGCATGTAAACAGTATTTAATACAAATAAAAGTAAATTAAGCAGAGAATATTTCAACTGCATGCAAATATTTACAGCTTTTTAGAAGCATATTTTTTGTGAGTTCTATGTTTACTTTGAAATTTCAATATTTAAACTGATGTATTTTAATATCAATAAAATAGACATGCACGTTTTTCATTGAACCCAAAAGAAATTTATCGAAATAAGAGCAGAAGAAAAAATCACAAAAAGAACTATACGATTATATATATTTTATGTATATTTACAATATGTATTTAAAATAAGTGATATATTCGCAATACCTATACCTTATTAGGAATACCTTTATTATATATAAATATATATATATATATATATATATATATATATATATATATATTAAAGCCAGCTTTTAATGCTTTAATCACACTTGGAAAAAAGTAACTTTTTATGATTTTCCAAATAATAGGAGAAAGTATTTATTAAACTGAAAATTCATTTATCTAAAATCTCACTATGGATTTACACGGAAATTGATTTTTTTCTCGTCCTTACACACATAATATTAAGACTTTGGAAGGCTGAAAAGGATTATTATGTATTGTCAACATACATAAAAAAGGTTTCCTCTAACGGACTTAAAAAATACATGTTTTGAAAAACTTACAGGTAAAGTTTTTAATTTCCTGTTTTTAACTATACACATTTTTTTAATGCTGTCTAAAACTTATACCGATAAAATAAAGAATGACACACTTTATCCTTTAGATTAAAAGTTTTTTTTTGTTTCTATACAGTTTCATAACATTATAAAGAATTTTACACACTAAACCTATTAATAATACGATTTGCAATGAATTATTAAATATAACAAGTTCCTAGAGAATGATTGTGATAGTATTTTCATTTGTGTTGCTATAAAAAAGACCATCTCCAACATTTTGAATAATTTAATAATCTTCTAAGTATTTAACTTTAGAAGTGTATATATATATATATATATATATATATATATATATATATATATATATATATATATATATATATATATATATATATATATATATATATATATATATATATATATATATATATATATATATATATATATATATATATATATATATATATATTATATATATATATATATATATATATATATATATATATATATATATATATATATATATATACATATATATATATATATATATATATATATATTTATATATATATATACATATATATATACATATATATATATATATACTAGCTGTACCCGTCCCGGCGTTGCTCGGGTAATGTAATTACCAATTTTTTTAGTAGCCTCAACCCTTTGTTAATGGGCGTCGCTGTCATCCTTTTCCTCACCACGATACATTATTTTACCCATATAAATTTAATCCTTTCTGGCACATTTTGGCAAAATTTTTGACATAGGATTACTAATCGAATATCACTGCAATAGTAATCGATTTCCTTGAAAGTGAATATATCACATCCTCCACATGCTTAAATTCTTTGAAATCTTCATAGATTTTTTCCACAAATACACCACAAATTATATGATATTAACTAAGTGCTGGCCAAAAAAATTACGGCATTACTAAATGTGATTTTTTAATCGATTATCACTGCAATAGTAATCGATTTCCTTTAATCACCCAATCCCTCATAGAAAACAAACGTCCCAACACATCACGTGCATGACGTCAAAAAACTGGTTTTTCTCGAATTTTCACCCGCTGTACCTTCGTCCGGAAATGAAGAACGAAATCTCCAAAATGAGATTTCTCGCAAGAGTTTCCGAATCATAAAATAAATTATTAAAAAATAACTACAATTTGTAAATTAATTTTGGTTCTGGCTTTCGAAACTGTGATGTCTAGGGTCTCTGAGATAAAAATTTCGTAAAAATGTAACGACATTTACGTATCGATTCGACAATTTGGAAAAAAGGGTCACGGACAAAATCGCGTTTTTTTCCGAAAAACGGGTGCGTACAGGCGATCGAAAAAAAATCACAATTAATCGATAAATTAAGACAGACAATTTTAATTGTGATTTCCGTATAGTGTCATCTTTCCCGTATAGGCTCGTCCGAAAAAAAAAATTCTTGGACGGATACGTTAGGATTTACGGAGCTTTTACTCGTCCGGGAGCTCCAAATCGCGACTAAATATTTAATTACGGAAAATGTAATTAAAAAATCGAAAAAAGGGCTTCGAGGTGCATAATGAGACCTCGGGAGGCATCTTCGTGTCGAATCTCAAGACTGTCCGACCTACCGTCTTTGCGCTGCGCCGCGAGCAGACAAAAACTCGGTCACACACACACAGACTTTGCCTTTTATATATAAAGATATATTTATATATATATATATATATACATATATATATATATATATATATATATATATATATATATTTATATATATATATATATATATACATATATATATATACATATATATATATATATATATATATATATATATATATATACATATATATATATACATATATATATATATATATATATATATATATATATATATATATATATATATATATATATATATATATATAACAAAGGACTTGTTTTATTTTTATGATTCATTGTTTGGGAATAAAAGACTTTTAAGTCTTTCATGACTACTGAAGCACTGATATGAAATTTCGAAATATAAATCAACTTCTATTCAACATGCGAGGATGAAAAATTAGTTTCTGAGATTTTTAATATAGTCTCGTCAGGTACAAGGACATGAATTGCTTCATGTCATAAATTATTCTTTCTAATATGTAACTTTACTCATTATTTTCAGTGTCAGCATAATATACATCAGAATAAAGGTAAAATTTTTTAATGTTGAAATTTGCATGACAATATATATATCTTATATTAATTTAAAAGTAAAACAATATCTTTATTGTTCTGTAATAAATTGTAATTGTTGACAAAGAGGAAAATACTGTAAAATTGTTTTCATATAAAAGTAATCCGTATTGGGCATTATCATAGTCCTCTCTGTCATAACATAAAACAAGCAAATGTAATTTCTAAATGATGGATGTTTTCAGTAAAATTCACATATTTTCTCTGAAGTAATACTCTACATTTAAACTTACTTTACTAAGTAATTTTAATTTCTATTCCAAATTTGTTTTAATAGCATATGCACTGACGACTTTTTTGACAGGTTTTCAGGGATTATTAAAATTGTTTGCCTTGCAGATTTTTAAAAATATTTTCTAACATTTATTCAAATCATTCCTTTAACAAATTTTATTATCGAAATATCAGTTATCTTACTTCCCATGTGGTAAAAACTCACGTTTCCTCTAATAAACATGAGTTGTTTTAACTAAATATTGTTAAAATAAAGAAAAATATTTTATTCACATAAATTACTTATCGTTTTCAGGAATGAGGGATGTTTCTATTAGTTGATTGTCATAAAAGAATTACCCTGTTTGCATGCGTAATCATATATGTGTGGGTTGACGTTAAGTTTTAAGTTAAGTTAAAGGGACAAAGGACATTCATCATCATTTTATTTTATTCTAAATTTTTCAGTCTATATACAGAATGAGTATACATAATAATTTTTTCGCTACATTGAAGACCCTTAGAATTCAAAGCAAGACCTTTTGGGTCGAATAATGTCTGTTTTTCAAAATGTTTTTCGAAAATCCTAACATTATTCACAAAGTTCCAAGCACATTCTACTTCCTTTTAAAACCTTAAATTATTTCATATAAGTTTACCCCATGTTTTTAAACATAATTGTGCATTGATTTTGTTCTAGTACAAATCTAAAGTCTCAAAGATTTTTTAAAAATTATTCTTCCTGTTATTTAATTACGTTTTTGCATGTTTTTATTTTATTTCATGGTCTATACATCTGAAAAATATTTGAGTTTTCAAAGAACGATGCACAGATTTATGGCAAACACTTCCATTAACAATCCTGAGAAACGTTGAATAAATAAGAAAAATATGAACTCTCATAGAGAATTTTGAAAAAGTTTAGAATTTTTGAAAAAATTTTTGGAAAAAAAATGCTTAATTCCTCCTCAAAATACTTATTTGTGAATTCTAAGTGAATTCAATATTTATATTATTTCATGGTCTATACATCTGAAAGATATTTGAGTTTTCAAAGATAGATTCACAGATTTATGACAACACTTCCATCAACAATCCTGAGAAATGTTGAATAAATAAGAAAAATATGAACGCTCATAGAGAATTTTGAAAAAGTTTAGCATTTTTGAAGAATTTTTTGAGAAAAAAGTCTTATTCCTCCTCAAAATACTTATTTGTTAATTCTAAGTGAATTCAATGCAGTAAAAAAGAATATTAATCATACTCATGTGGTATATTGAGTAAAATATTTAAAATATAAAAACCGAGTTTAAATGTCCTTTATCCCCTTAAAAACAAATAAAATAAATATAAAGATTTTTAAACACAAAACAGTTTGTATAATTGCCCTTGTTTTCCTTCGTAATCCCGTGCCTACCCAGAAAAGTGTGGTTGACATAAAAGTAGGATCTCCTCCTAATAATTACCATTAAATAACCATTATCTTCCGTAAAACCATAATCTTCAATGATATTTTCGACAAGAGCCACCATGCGAGGAGTCTTTGGAAAGCATTTACAGTTATTTTTACCATTTAAAATAACATCAAACCTGTTTTACAAAATGATTTGGGTAGAGTTATGAGAATTGTTCATCGTAAAACTGAATTTCTCCTCAAACTTCTGCAACTCCAAAGATATTTCATTGATAATAGATGAGTATAATATTTTTACTCATTAAAAATACATCACACTTGATATACAAAATGATTACACTACACTTATGAAGTATGTTTCGAATAAAGCTGAATTACTGTTCAAATTGATCTAACACTGAAGATTATATTATATAATAGATGAGTGTAATATTGAGATACTTTTCAGAATATGTGTTGAATAGTATTTATCTTGTGTTAAGATATTTAATTGTCTAAATAAGAAAGGATTGGCAACAATAGTTTTATAAAATTGTCTTTGAAGTGGACTGATCCTGATTAAATTCTGTTTCGACTGAATTCAAATGAAGTTGGGAAAACTCAGACATATAAAGTGTGCTTAGATCACTATTGGTCTAAAGTAGAATTCACTAAAAAATCTTGTATTGAGTTACTTTATTTTCCATTTTTTTGAGAAACACATAAAAATCATTTTTAAATGAGAAATTTCTAAGAATCACAATTTTTAAAACCACAAAAGAAATATTTTCGATATTTCTATGCGAAGAGATAAATCAAGCATTACATATGCACACTTACATCGCATTGATTATGTTTCAAACACTTAACGTAATTACTTATATATTAAATTGTATAGGGAAATCTTCAGCATTCTGCTTGAAAAATCTTAACATTTTATATTAAAACATAAGCATTTAGTAAATTAGTCTTCTAAAAATATAAGTGTAAATCATTATCAATCATTAATTGCTTTATGTCTAAAAATATTTAAGCAATTATAATCTGACTTATCTCTAATATACAGAAATATTGGTTTCGATCACATGTTTTTTGTTACATAATAGTTTTCCATTTTCTATAACCTGATTATTAGTTTTGTTGGATTTATTAACTAGAAAACTTTCGTGTGTGCCAGTAGACAGACCTCATAAACGTAAATCAGATTATCTGAACCACCGTATATATGAAAATTAAGGAATCCCGACATATTAATTTTAAAGATTAATTTAGAGAATATTCCATTTTATATTCTTTACAGAGTAGAATCGTTTTCATTGACCTCTCAATGCAGGTAAGACAGATTTTGCTGAAATGTATTACTCTAGAGATAATGAAAGGTAGAGTCTCACACAAATATTTCAAACTCAATTAACTGAACATTTGAAGGGAATCTCTAATTACAAGACTGAAATGATGTAATATGTATGAAGCAGTAACAGTGATAACGAGCACTGATCCACGAAGACATGTTACTAATTTACTAAGGAGAATAATTTATTTTTTTAATCAGGAAAGTGCTTAAAGAGGTGCGGTTGCTCAGTGCTATAAAGAAAAAAAAATACAGTAGCAGTGTAACCTCACTTTAATCAATCGCAATTTCACAAAGGACTTTATTTAACTCTTTTATTTATTTCGTTCATACTGGTATATAGAGAAAAATAATGCCCAAAATAAATAACAATTACTATTTAAGAAAGTTCAAGATTTCTTGAAAACATATTTCTGATAAAAAAAAAGATATCGGAGAACTGCGATCAAACAGAAAAATAACGCAAGCAAGCATGAAGAAAGTAGAAAAGAATACTTGCAGGTTAAATTGGAAATTCAACCTAAGAGCAGATGGCATGAAAGGGCAATCCAAAAAACGTAATAATCTCCAGATTTTAAGCTGATTTCTTGTTATGAATTTGACCTAACTTTTAACTACAGTTAAAAATTATCTCAACAAATGGGGATCTTGTCATCTCTAGCAATTACTTGCGTTTTTTCGGGACCCTAGTGTTTTTAAATACTAAACAATAAATTCTGAAAATGCATTTCCTTTGCATACTCCCCCCCAAAATGGTTTAATGGTGTAGTCGATGACCCACGGAAAATTAAAATAAAGGACTAGCAATATAAATCCTGAAAGAGTGAAGAATGGACGGCTAATTTTTATTAAAGTCAGGTCCTAAAGAGGAAGTGAATCTAAGCAAAACAATTAGTAGCATTATTTCCTTCGCTCAGTTGCTTATTTCCTGTAACTATTAAGCAAAACTGCAGCTATTTGCTTCAATTTATACAGACTTTTTTTGTCAGCAAATAAGATTCTTTTTAGAACAGTGACGTTTAGTTCTTATTAAGTAGAACTCTATCATGATTATTTAATTATTCATAATTACCAGTATTTTAAATCTCTAATATCATTTTCATTAAGTAATGTGCATTACTTGATAAACTATTGTTATACAATTTTATGAAATTCAATTAATCTTTTATCACCGACGTATCTTTTACCAAGTACTTTAAAGAGATACTTTTTCAGGGAAATAGATTATTTAATGAGAACATTATAATACAAGTTTATAAAACCTTAACATTTTGTCATCGGTACGGATTTATTTCCATAAGTAATAATAATTGTTTCCAAATACGTTAGGAAATTTTAACTTTAATGAATTTAACATGCATTTAAAGTTTCTAACAATTATATGCTCAAATTGCCATTTAAAGTTTAAAAATATAGGCATTATTAAATGAATAATAATATTTTTTTTATATTTGTCTATAAAATCCGTATTTGAATTTTGTGTAATATTTACGTTTACTAAGAGCAGCACATAAAATCCTATTATTTTCTAATATTTTCAAATATGAGTAAGTGGTTAAGCTGCATATTGATATAATTTGCACTTGGAATTGGTTTTTTCTAAGATATCTACATCAACAGTATATTACAAATGTAAAGCATTCAGATGCCAATAAATTAAAATATTTGTATTAAACTGAAATTATTCCGTTAACACACTAAAAAAGATAAATTGGTTAATTAATGGTATATTACTTATCTAAAAGATATTAACCAACATAAATTTTTCTATGTGATAATTTGTGCATAAATTAGGGTAAAAGGCTGAATGGTTAATTAGTGATTCGTCAAATAAATGTAATTAATAAATAACGCTCACTTTAATGAATTCAAAATCCAGAATTTTAATAAATTTGGTTAAAATAATTATTTTCAACAGTTATAATAGCTATGGTCTTAATACTCGATTGTAAAATCAAAGATAACACATACTAAGGAATAAATGAAAATTATTACTAATGTTTAGAAATAATGTCATTTGCTGTACCGTGCCTTTTTCTCTGAGTTCGATATCTGTATTTCGATTCAATTTTCCCCTGCCCTCAAACGACAATCTCTGAAAGTTACTTTAAAATCTTCTTTCACGAGGAAAATGTATCTGAAATAAATCTTTCGATAATAAAGCTCCGCGCGCACTCTGGTAAACACTTCAGATTTTCTCACATTTAAGTGGAGGATTTTCCGAGACTTCTAATTCCCTTCTCAGAAATGGACCTGTCAGGAACAAGGTGCCCATCACGTCGCTTGTAAACGTTCTCCGGCATGGAACTTCCTCAGGATATTTATTCGGGGATAAAGATGTCATTTTCGTCGTAATAACTTTAAATTAATAAGAGTCTCTTCAGATTTCTAATATGCGTTGTTCATAATAGAAAGTGTTTCGGTGAAAGTATTGTTAGTAAAGCTTGAAGTCGATTTTAATACAGATGGAGTAGAATTGTGTTCATGTCTATTTATTCAGTAACGAAACGTTTGATGTTTTGGATATTTTACGCTACATTACTATTTGTGGACAATGTTCTATTGAGTAAAATGTAAGAAAAACAGGATGAGGATAATAGTTTGAATGTCATTGTTTTCTTCAAGCAAAGTAAAATAATAAATCACTTAAAATATATTTTAAAAATTACATCCCTCTCTGTATGTACTATGTTTCAAAATTAAGATATCTACACTTTATCATTACATCAAATAAGAAATTGTTGGGAAAAATTTTTTCATTTAAAAAATGGAGTAAACATTCAGCAAGTACTAAAATATAGTGTGAATTACATCACCCTCTGTATGTGCTGTATGTATTATTGTTCACAATTCAGGTATCTACACTTAATCATATCAAATAATAAATTGATGAAAAATTTCTTCGCTTATAAAATAGTGTAAAAATTCAGCAGGTACCGAAAGAAGTGACTAAAAGTGACCGAAAATTGACTATTACTGGCTGTCGGTCGCTATGGCGGCGACGGTTAAGCCTAACCTTGCGATCATTTATGCACTCTCTTTCACGCCTCTCTCTTAGTTAATTATTTTATCTTCGCTTTCTTTCTTGAGACACTTCCCAATTTTCACTTGATCGTGCAGCTCGCTTTGAAGCATTTCTTATTCCAGTGCGTAAATCCATGTTGACACGTGGTTGCAAATTGCGGACGGTCGCTAATGTTTACATTTGGTAGTTGCAGCCGTTGCCATACAGAGTGCAGAAATATCGTCGATTTTTGTTCTGCATAACTACGCGTTATATATATATATATATATATATATATATATATATATATATATATATATATATATATATATATATATATGTATATATATATATATATATATATATATATAGAGAGAGAGAGAGAGAGAGAGAGAGATATTATGAAAAAAAAATATTATAAGATGCCATTGTAAATGCTGAAATCAAATAATTAATTTTACATAACACTATAAATCATTGATTATATACGTAGTTTATTCAATAATAGAGAGGCATTAAAGGAAAGGGGAGGTTTAACTTTTAACGTTATATTGAGGATTAAAATTAGTTATGGTTGATACGAATAGATTAAAAAATGTGGATTTTTCAATATTGACTGATTTTCTTGATCTTTCTTAAATAACCCTTTACTCCCCGGTATTCCACATAGAGGAACACCAAACTTTACTCTCTTCTAAAACCGTCAAAATTGGCCGAAAAACTAAGCAATTAGCTTCATTTTTTACTTTGATATACTCTTTTGGATAAAACATGGCAGTATGTCACAAGCCCATACATACCCTCGTTCCAGTGGCGTTATAAAACAGAGCCATATTTCAGAGCCATAATTTAAAAATCATTTTTAAATACAAAAAAAAATTGCTAGGTAAAAAATTTCTATGTTATTTTATTGGCTGTACTCTAAACTATTTATTTTATATTATTTAATTTTTTTTATACCGAAACCATAGCAATAACGAAAGATTTTCATAAGGTGTTCCACGATATGAAACACTGGGAAACTAGAGCGGTTTGCGTGTCTCTCTCTCTGGCGACCTCTCTGTCCAGCTCAGCCATTCCGGTCCAAACCGGCTCCAAACCGGCTCCAAACCGGTCCAACCGGTTTTTCAGAAGGGACTGACGTGCTTCCAAAAATATCACGAAGCAAAAAAAAAAATAAGTTAGTGAATATTTTTATGTGTATGAACTACTTTTGTATATAGGAACTGTAAATATTTATTTAAAATCATATATAATGAAGTTTTTTGTTGTGTTTTCATTTGTGTGTTTTTTTGTATATGAGGCTGTGAAAGGCAAAGTGGTGTAAGTCAAAAGAGTTTAACTGCAAAAACTACAAAACATTCCACCATAAATTAAACAAATTATAATTCATAACAATTATTACAATACTGCAAATAATAACTATTTACAATTGCACTATAAATTGAACATGGAGATTACATATTTGCCCTCAAAGGAAAAAAGTTGAAAATGTGACTTACATCACTTTGCCTTTCAACGCCTCATATAAGAACTAATTTTGCATATAGGAACAGTAAGTATTTACTTAATATCATATATAATAATTTTTTTTGCTGTGTATTCATTTGTGTGTTTTTTGTATATAGGAACTGGAAATATTTATTTAAAATTATATAATCAAGTTTTTTTTGTTGTGTTTCATTTGGGTGATTTTTTGTATATAGAAACTGTTTTTGTATATACGAACTTTAAATATTTTTAAAAAATCATATATAATCAAGCTGTTCTGTTGTGTTTTTATTTGTGTGTGTGTGTGTGTGTAAGGATTTTTTTTTTGGGGGGGAGGTTGTTCGCTTCACCGCAATGCTCGCTTAGCCGCACTTTTCAGAGCGGTAGTTTTCCAGTGTTCCAGGTCATGGAACACCCACAAAATCGAAACCGGAAGTGAAATTTTTATGACATTTTAACTGTGTACTCCTTTAGGCCTAAACAGGCAGCTTACAAATGTTTAGGTCAGAATGTCAACTTTAAAGGGTACTAGGAAGTAAAGGGATAAAAGGAAGTTAAGTCTTCAAAGTTTCAGTTTATCGTCCATTTTAACGAGAAATCTGTTTTTTCCTGTTGTCTGGCTTTAAATTGTTTACTATAGAATAAAATGTACTTATAGCTACTAATGATATAATGCAACGCAAATTTTATATTAAAATTTAAAATTCTTTAAAACTACTCTCTAGAAAAATATTAGACACGAAAGTCAGTATATCTTCTCATGAATACTCTGCACCCAAAACTGTTGTTTGAGTTTTTCACATATATCAAGTATTTTATTATTAAAAACAGAAGAAAATCATTTTCTGTTAACATTCTGGAATTAAAATTGTTAATGCATTTGCTATGATGCCAAAACAATACTTATATTTTAAAAAAAATTGCTGATCCCCATACCTTGACTTATGTGTAATGGATTGCATTACACGCGATGCTGAAAGTTATATCCGTTTTCTGCCAGACACGTTTCAACGTGGCATTCCATGTTCCCGAACGTATTGACAAGGATATCGAGGGGAATAGTAGTAAAATCACGTTGGATGTTTTTCTTCACATCTGTCACAATGCCAGGCTTGTTCCAGTAGAAGTCTACCGATCCGGCGACCATAGTTGCCAAATCTACTTTCAAATTACCCTTAATCCCATGAAAATTTCAATTTCTGCCATGATCCATGGCGATTCATTACACGTTGCTCCATACTGCTGGCAGTAATATCCGTTAAATCATGATCATCCAGCTGATTCACGAACTGTTCAAAAATGTTTAAGTACATATCTGTATCGAAGGAAATGGAGCAAACGACACAACTCGCAACACACATCAATTTAAATATACAGGGCGATTTTTTTTAAACTGGCACTACTCAGAGTCATCAGTAGCGCGATCTATCAGCCGGAATTCCACCCAAATTGATAAAGGGACTAAGGAAGGCATAGCGAAGAGTTTTCGTGAAAAAAAAATAGTTCCAATGGTCACCGATATGGGATAATATGGCATTGTTGTTGTCGGCGCACCCGATAATTTCCATAAAATGCAAGTAAAACATCAAAATGCAAATTTATGACTACGTAGTCGACATCAGCGCCTGTATTTTGGGCTATAAAGGTCGGTGCGGAATCTGCTGCGCCTTCGCTTTACAGAAGAAAGGGTCAATAGTCGCTTTTTTCCACTGCCATGGTGACCTCGCTTCCCGGACCTAACCAATGTAGCATTTTTCTATGGAGTTATTGACAACATATCCCGGACAACATATCCCGGACATTGATGAATATTCCTGGTGACATGTTACGCTTAGCCGTTGAGGACGTAGTATTCAGGATACAATGTATCATTCACCAGGACTGTGGTCACATTGAAGGAGAGGGAAGTGAATTTGCTGCATAAAGCGGTGTTGCAGGGAAATTTCTTTGTTATTCGTTTGCCTGCTTACTATTTTTTCAGTATTCATCTCTTATCTATATAGACCGAAATACTGGCACTGATGTCGACTACATAGTCGTGAATGTGTATTTTGATGTTTTACTCGTCTTTTATGCAAATTCTCGGGTGCGCCGACAACAAAAGCGCCATATCTTCCCTTATCGGCGACTTTTGGAACTATTTTTTTCACCGAGACACCTTTCCCATATCATCGTTATCCCCTCTATAAATTTTGGTGTAATTCCGGCTGATAGATCGCTCTACAAATGGCTCAGAGTAGTGTCAGTTTTAAAAAACTCACCCTAAAAATATATATATATATATATATATATATATATATATATATATATATATATATATATATATATATATATATATATATATATATATATATATATATATATATATATATATATATATATATATATATACACTGCTGGCCACTGTAAATGCAACACCCTGAAGGAAACATGCAAATAACATGAAATTTACAACATGCATTAGCGGAGGTGAGGTATGCAAATGATTAGAATTTCAGCGCAGACGCACATCACGCGCGCCTGTGCCGCCACTTCAAAGCGCTATTTAAGGCATGGAGATTTCGACGATTTCAAGTTCAGCAATTGTGTTTTTCTTGTGGTTTTTTCAAAAAAAAACGATCAATTATGCCTCGTCGAAAACAGCGATCATCTTTTGATCAAGTATCCGAGTTCGACAGAGCAAGGATAGTGGCCTACCGAGATTGTGGATTATCTTTCAGGGAAATCGGTAGTCGTGTTGGACGAAATCAAACAACTGTAATGCGGATATGTGATCGTTGGATGCAGGAGGGTACGACGGACCGGCGTGTTCGATCGCATCCACCTCAGCACAGCACTTCACGTGATGACAGGCAAATTGTGCGCATGGCAGTGACGGATCGCTCAGTCACATCACGAACCATAGGACAGCACATGCAGTCTGTAACGCATCATCCAGTGTCTGCGCGTACCATTCGACGCCGTTTACAGCAGAGTGGTCTGTCCGCAAGACGTCCATTGCTTTGTCTATCCTTGACGTAGAACCACAGACGTCTCCGCCGCCAATGGTGCGATAACAGAAGGATGTGGACGGCAGAATGGAATGAAATTGTCTTTACTGATGAGTCACGCTTCTGTCTGCAACACCACGATCGTCGCATTCGAGTCTGGAGACACCGTGAAGAGAGGATGCTGAACAGTGGCACGCATTGTCCAACGGTTCTTCGTCAATCGCCAGATTGAATTGCTTCCCTGGCCGCCTCGCTCTCCGGATCTTTCGCCGAAAGAAAACATGTGGTCCATGGTTGCTCTACGATTGACCCAGATCCCATCCCCAGCTGCCACAGCAGATCAACTTTGGCAACGTGTGGAAGCTGCTTGGTCTGCTGTACCCCAAAAACTCATCCAAAGTCTCTTTGAATCAATGCCGAGGCGTGTGGCAGCGGTGATCTCCAACAATGGCGGCTACTCTGGCTACTGATTTTAGCAGGAACCACACTTCACAGAAGTCTATAAATTTAATCATTTGATACTTGGTCAACATGTTATCTACAAAATAAATTTTGTTGTGATATCTCTTGTCTTTCTTGGTGTTGCAATTTGGGTGGCCAGCAGTGTATATATATATATATATATATATATATATATATATATATATATATATATATATATATATATATATATATATATATATATATATATATACAGTATGCCCACTAAATTCCCTTCCCAATGTCTTAACTTCGGAACGACTGCTGCTATATTCATAAGAGTGGTGTCTAGGTATAGTTAAGTAGCCATGCGCTACTGAATGAAACCACGTACCGCGTCATCTGCTGGAAAACTGCGGAGTTAGAATTCCTATCTCGAAAACGGTACGAGATAGGGAAAATAAGTGATTCAAAAAGTTGTAGAAAATCATCGATTTAGTTAGAAAAGATGCCTTTAGAACATTAATGCAAAGGATAGAGCGGTTAAGATGCGCAATTTGTTTCGTGATTTCGTACATTGTGACGTCACGAAACTTGAACGAAAAAAGAAATGATTATCTTTCGGGCAAAACACGACACCGCAATGTGCACAGTGGTATATCGCTTTTGATCCCCAATGAAAAGGACCTCGGTTCAAACCTCGAGGATTTCATCCTTGTACTGATTGTTTTTATAAACAGAGTAGACAATACGGAGATCGTGTAAAATAGTGTCGCATCAACTCAACGCAACTTGCGCTTGGAGTTCGAAATTTTTGCAGTATGCAAATACGTTTGAAACGTCGCGCATGTTCACCTGAGACAGCTATAAAAGATACATCTTCTTGGGTTTGTAGTATGTTGATGCTGGTGGTTATGGCTGAGTATTCCAAAGCTGAGTATTTGTGAGATGGTTTTACTGTACGGTGAATGTGGACGCAAGACACGATCAGCAGTAAGGTTGTACCGACAACGTTTCAATGAAGGCCCGCATCCTTCTCATCACACTATCCTAACTGTTCTAAAACGTTTAAGGGAGACAGGCTGCATTACTAGTCGACCTCGATCTGGCAGACCAGCTAAGGTAGGACGGCAAGTTTAATCGGATGAGGTATTAGTATACGCCGTCGCATATCCGAAATGCAGCAAAAGAGAGATCAGTCAATACTGTGGACTCTCCAGAAGTCAGGTTTGGAAAATCGTAAGCGAATCAGGTGCTCATCCATACCGACCAATGCCTCAACAGATTTTAGTGGACGGGGATGCCAAACGACGTTATGCATGGTACAACTTCATCATGAATCAGATACAGGTCCAACCAACATTCTTGGCAGATATAGTGTGGACGGATGAGGCCTGCTTTTCACGGAATGGCATGTACAATAGGCAAAGCACGCATTACTGCGCGCTGGAAAATCCTAGATGTTTTACCGACGTTCAACATCAAATGCGGTATGCTATTAACGTTTGGTGTGCAATTTGCAATAACAAGCTGATTGGACCAATATTTTACAATGGCACGTTAACTGGTGCACAACATTTACAATTGCTACAGAACTTAATACCCGATTTTGTGGAGAACCTGTCGTTGTTTAATCTTAGGAATGTATGGTTTCAACATGACGGCTCGCCTGCTTATAAGACATCTCCAGTGAAGAAGTACCTCCTCAAGGAATCCGGGGACCAAATAATTGGGTATGGCGGTTTCGAAGAGTGGCCTCCACGTTCGCCTGATCTGACTCCACTGGACTTTTTCCTGTGGGGATACCTGAAACAGCAGGTATATGCGACCCCTCAACAAACATTGCAGGACCTTAAACGACGCATTACGGATGCTTGTACCAACGTTTCACGCTCTGTGCTCCAACATGTGCAATATGAGATTCAAACGAGGATCCAAATTTGTATTGCAGATGACGTTGAGAAGTTTGAACATCTCAAATAAAAGTATATTGTTAAAATTAGTTTTTTTTCTTTCTCAGCTCCTTTTGTCTCGTCACAGTGTAGGAAATAACAAAAAAAATGTGCGTTTTAACCGTTGTAGTCGTCTCATTAATGTCCACAAGGTATCTTTTCGTGCTAAATCGATGATTTTCCACAACTTTGTAAATCCCTTTTTTCCCTTTCTCGTTCCGTTTTCAAGATAGGAATGCTAACTCCGCACTTTTACACCAGGTGGCGCAGTAGGGGGTTTGCTTCAGTAGCGCATGGCTACTTTACTATACCTAGACACCACTTTTATGAATATAGCAGCAGCCGTTTTGAAGTTAAGAGGAGGGGAAGGGGCTTTAGTGGGCATACTGTATATATATATATATATATATATATATATATATATATATATATATATATATATATATATCATGGAGCGGTGTTCGGTTAGTGGCAAAGATATTTTCAACGGTCAAAATACTAGTGTTTTGAGAATTAACATAACCCGACAAATGGAAACACGCCGCATCCGAGAACTATATAATGTGATATGTAATCTACTGAGGAGTACATTCTACATTGTTACATTCAGATTTCCTCACCCTAGTGAGAGTAATTATAGAATATGCGTGGCCTCTATTGATTGAATCGCCCTATAGAACTGCACAGATTGTACATAATATGAAGGACATCACACTTTTCTGAATTTCGGTCCCAGTTCACCCTTTTAACCATAAAATCCAACCTTTTTTAGAACCCATGATGTACATCAAAGTAAAATGATTATAGGAAGCAAATAGTTTTTTTTTCAATATTCATACTTAGATTCAACTGCAATAAAAGTAAAAATGAGACAGATAGATTAAAAATCAGAAAAAGTCAATTTGTTTCTTTTAAAATTTATAAAATTCTGTATTTATTATTGTGCAAACTATACTGCAAATTATTATGCAAACTAAACTGGTATAAATCATTCAAAGGTTCATCGTGATAGATCATGAAGAAATATTCGTAAGCATCATACGGTGGTCTTCTTGTCTATTCTGATGAAATTAATGAGAAAAAAAATAACTTCTTTCAAGTCGGAATGCATTTCTATCCAGAAGAGTAGATTCAAATACAAATCCATGAAATCTTACTTTAAAAACAAACATTAACAGAAGGCTTTCACAATTATTACTTTCTGAGTTAGAAGTTATTTTATAACTCTCATTTTTGCCACATTTAATTGGAGGACTCATATTAATGTACAACATTTTTATGCTAGTAAATGAAAGGTTGTGCTCTTTCATTTAAAATATTCAAGCTGCATTTAAATACGCACAGCATTAAAAGCTTGTGAGTATAAGAGGTTTGTTAAAAATATATAAAAAAATATACCACTGTAAAGGCATTTGGTTAAGTGAAATGACTATGTTTTAAGGTGTATGTTGTACTTTACTGCATAGCACATTAACAAAGCTGTAAAAAAGAACTTACATAGAGATATGCGAGCTAATTTAACTGCCTTTCAAACTTTGAAAGGGCTGATGTAAGTGAATAATAATAAAAAAAGTTTATTTATTTATTATTATTCTATTTCTAAGTATTTACATTTTTTGTGGGTCCTGGCTTAAAATTTCATTTATAACTAAATTTAATTCTATTTAAAAACAACTCATAAAGAAAATTAATAAAATTTACAGAAATATTATGTTCCCATGGAATAAGTTACTTTTGAAACATAATGTAAGCAAGTGAAAATCATGATCCTAGCAGTGCAAATAACCAAACCACTGATGAAATAATAAATCCCTCTGTGTATATAAACCGGGTGACCAGAATTAAAACTCAAATTAAGACATACTAGTGGTTATAATGACATGACCCAGTGATGCAATATTACTCACAGATTTCTGGAAAAATAAAATTGTTTCGTGTAAAATACTCGAACTAATCATTTACATTTCAAATAAAAATCGAAAACTAATTAATTTCAGATTCAATAATATCCAACGTATCTAATCGCAATCATTTATAAGTTACTAACACTTGCGTTTCAATACTATCTCCAGTTTCATCCCATATAGTATGTATTTTAAATCGGAATTTTCCACTAAAATAGAGGAACTAACTCTACTAACTAATTTTAAGATTTAACCCTTACGTCGGCTCATCTCTCTTTATACTGTTCCCCAGCTCATGGGTCTCACAGACCGCCACGTTATAAAATTAGGATATTTTTTCTATTTTTATAAGTTTTTCACAGTTATAAGTCATTAATGGAAAACTACTGCCACCTCTCATTCTTGATTAGGGTAAATAAAAAATAGATTATTCAACAAAAATTTCAGAATCCGATTCCTCAATCTGTGATAGTGCGAGAGAGACAAAATGTCTGGTTCGTTGTGAAACAGGAAGAATTCTTCCAGCCATGTTAGCTACAACAATAAAACAAAGATCTTAGAAATAGAATGCATGCAGACTGACAGATAATTAATACGGTTCAAGGCTTATCGGTCATACAGACCAGCAAAAATTTAAATCAGTTTAAGGCTCATCGGTCCACAAGACCGCCTATGTTTTACAAAGATTAAATATACCGACAAAATACGAGCGGGCGAAAATCTCCGATGTGTTGTATTTGAAGGTCAGGACCCGACTGAAGAACTCCCAAACACTCAAGTCTCATCACCCCCACCACCACCTCACCCTTCGCAACATGTGCAACAGTGGTTTCCTAGACCGATGAGCCGACGTAAGGGTTAAATTTCATTGTCGTAAAATTTTATGTTATTGGCAGTTTTTCCTATTTCTGTGGCAAAGCACAGTTAAAAAAACACAGCTAAACTTTTCAGTACCTAGGCTAACTCAAAAGAAGCGGTTAGAGATAACTTAGCAAAACAGATACATTCTAAATCTACACAAGGGCTTTAAACTTTGAAATTATCAAAAGTATGCTGTAATTGTTCATGTAAAGATACTGCCAACATTTCTGAAGATAGAAATTTGTACATTATTATTATTTTTAAATTTTTATAAAAATTTTCTTTCTGTGAAAACCTAGGATATGAAATTGTTATGCATAATATTATTCAAATACAAATGCAAGTGCATTAAATATAAAATATTCAAATTCATATTATACTACTTATAATAAAGGTTAATAATACAGAAATAGCTTAAGATATGACTTTATACATTATTACGGTATTACGAGCCCAGTTGGATATAATTCAAAGTTAAACACACAATCACATGCAATAAACATACAATGAATAATGTTTGTAATAAAATATTCATATAAAATGGTTTCTTATAACATTTTATTCATGTAGATTTCACGGCAATTTTTCTCTATGTTTGTTTATGGCCACGAGTAAGAAGACGTAAATGGACTATTGTTTCTGCGATGAAAGTGCATTTAAATAATGAGATAAAACCGTTATCTCCTCCAGTTTAAACTCTGTTTCGTTCTTCAGGGCATATTTTATATATTTGCATAAATTCGATAACTTTTCAAACTACGTCAAACTTATTTTTTTGTGTAGTACCCAGAGTTATGTGTTTATCCCATCACCATAAATTACTCGTAAGGATATAAAATTTTTTGAATTTCTGATCTTGTGACCAAACGGCAATCATTCTAACTTTCAGCAGATGGCCCATATTAATATCTCTTCCGCGGACATTTATCACTCGGTAGATTTACGATCGGTGAAAGCGGTGTATATAATAATAGAACCGTCATATTCAGTTTCCCTTTCCGAGGGAGAGACGTTAATGCTGTGCTTATAAGGTTTACGCATCGGGTACAGGAAAAATGTATAATAATAAGACATCGGAAGATGTACGTTAATTTATCGCCGTTGATGAGTAACTTGGTATGACCATAATCCATGAATGTATTTGATAGAGAATATATCCATAATATCCATTTTAATGCACTAAGAAAAAATAAAACTTAAAGAGGAAGCGAATATATATGGGTTTGCTGTGGAAAGGGTGTTAAGTCCCAAATGGGTTTAATGAGATATCAAATCAGGCATGTTTGAAAAATCAAGGGCTACTGCAGGGTACAGAAATCTAAGCCCAATTCCAGTCCTAAATATTTTTATTCATCAGGGAAAATTTCATATACATGAAACAAAACACGAACATGTTATTGTTAAAGGGGTTCTGTCCCAATCAAGGACGTAACACTCTTTATGCATCAAAAATAAAATTAGAGAATTTTACTTTTAAAAAAAATTAAATTTAACTTAAAAAAAAATTGACTTTACAAAAGCCTTTTTTTCCAATCCAGTTTTTCTCAAAACTATGATTCTGAACACTCTTTACTCTGAAAACACAGATATATATATACAGTGGAATCTCGATCGATCGTTTTCGGATCCATCGTTTTTCCGTATGTGTCGTTCATTTTATCCAGTCCCAACGATCATATTGCTTTGTTATGTTTCCGTATCTATCGTTTTCCCGCATTTATCGTTCATTTCAATCGGTCCCTTGAAAAACGATAGATCGACATTCCACTGTATATATATATATATATATATATATATATATATATATATATATATATATATATATATATATATACCCAACAAACACAGAAGCATCGGGCCGGGGTCGGAAGGTTCCGGCCAGCCGATTTCACCACTGCCGGGCCGGCGCATTAGGTCAGTATCGTTTCCGTCACGGCTGTGTCCTCTCGCCCGCGACTACCCCGTCGACTGCCGGGCCGCTTCCGGTAGGATTCGAGCCATCGTTCATCCGACTACGAACCGTTAGGCAGCCGCGATTAAGCCATCGATGCGGACAGATAGCCGGAACGTAACCGGAGGTTGACGGGCCGGTTACGGGAGCAATAATTGGTGTCGACATACCGTCATCTACCCATCTCGTAAACAGCAATGTGCCGTAGGTCCGGGCATCATGCCAGCATTCTACCAGAATCGGACCGCCGGCATTTTTTCTAAGTTTTACGTAGGACCCTTTTGTTTATATGCTTTTTATTATTATTTATTTCATTGACGATTAACCTCTGATATCAACCCTTTCACTTTTATTATTATTTTTTTTGCCTTCATATTTCTAGCATTTTTTCCAGTTTTGCCTTATGTATTTTTAGGTATTACCAAATACTGATCTTTGTTATTACCTAAAAATTTGTATATGAATCACTAGTTTACTTGTTAGAACAAAACCTCATTTTGCATTAAGATACATTTACCCAAATTTGAAAGTTAAGATAACATTAATACCAACCATTAAAGCTAAATCATCTTTCCACTCGATCTAAGGTTACAGTTTGTTTTTTTTAAATTTAGAATGAGATTATAGTACGTAAAACAGTACTACTTTAATAATTAACCCAAAAAATTTGTACTTCCCCAGTATAAAATTTATTAACATAATTTGATAAATTTATAAACATAAATTTGATACATTCTTCAAACCTGAGTAATGTGTAGTGTGTATGATGAAGCCCATCTTTGTGAGCTTGTGAAAACTTGCTCAGAATTTATTTAAATTATTTTTTGGTGTAGAGTTAATAAATGCTCTACAGATAAGAAAATTATTTTTTGCAGAGTTTTGTGAATTAAAGAGTAATTCATTAAATTCTTATGTCATTTTAAAAAAATATTTTCTTTTCTATTATATTGGACTTAATATCCAACACTTGATAGTACTATTTTTGAGAAATAGTACTATGATAGTAATATCTTCTATTGTAATTTTGAGAAAAATTATACACACACATGTTTTTAAATACAGAAAAGAGCTGGTTTAAAGTAAAAATAGTTTATTTAGAAAGTACATAGCACATTTACACAATTTTTTTCTATATTTTCTACAAAACAGGATCCTTTCGCTGTACCTCTAGCTCCATCTTTACAGCATCTAGGGAAAAAAAAGAAAGAGAAAATCAGTTCATAAATTTATGTGAAAGGAAAATGACTCCCATCCCCAGATATAATTTATGAATCAAAAGAATTTATTTAAATTATTTTTCTATGTAGAGTTAGTAAATGCTCTGCAGATAAGAAAATTATTTTTTGCATAGTTTTGTACATTAAAGGGTAATTTATTGTTGTAAAAATAGTTGATTGTTGAAAGTAGTTGAAAAATTCATTGTTGATAAAGTAGAATTAAATAAATCCAATTAGGAAATATAAATTCTGAGACAGGGGTTTAAAAAAACTTGATACAAAACAGCACCCAACACATGAGTGCAGTTTTAAATCTGTTGTCATTTTATTGATAACTACTTCCAAGAAGTAAATTCCTACCACATTTTTTTTGTAAAACCAATTACATACTGTGAAAACTACATCATGTAAAAAATATTTACTTGATTAAATAAATATACTAATAGAAAATAGTTATAAAATATTTGTTAAAGAGTATTCCCCTTTTCACTAAATTTCTCTCTGTACAGTAGAAAATCCAACCATGTCGATTAATTTGTTATTATAGATATAAATAAAATAGGGTAGATTGCCTTGATAAGAGTACAATTAAGTTTTTAATGTTGAGCATAATTTCAGCTCAACGTTGAAAGCTGAATCAGAGACTTGTCTATAATGACACCAAAATTTCCTCTTCACTATTGACAATAATGCTGTTGAAAGTAGAGAAACACAAGAATAAAGATTGAATGCTAAGTAAAACATTAGCATACAAAATCTTAAATTTCTAAATTTGATTACAACATGCCATAGAGAGCATTAATACAGATGCTGGGTCAGATTTAGAAATTTAAGATTTTATATAGTATTCAATCTTCATTCTTGTGTTTCTTTACTTTCAACGTGAGAGTGATTCTCGATAGTGAAAAGAAAATTTTGTTGTCATCTCAAGTCTCTCAGTCAGCTTTCAATTATTGTACTCTATCAAGGCATTCTAATCTATTTTATTTATATCTGTAATAACTAATCATTTAATTGACAGGATTGAATGTCTTACTGTACTGAGAAATTTAGTGAAAAGGGTGAATACTCTTTAACAACTAATCTATTACTATAATAATGAATAAAGTAAAACTTTATTATATGATGTAGCTTTCACAGTAATTGGTTTTACAAAAATTGTGGTAGAAAGTAATTTGGGATACTAACTTCTGCATAGTATTTTAATAGAGCATATCTTTTGTTACTTAATTGTCAAATTATGGTGGGGATCTGTGTATAAAATATTTTTTTATTTGTGAGCAGCTGTTATTAGGGATAACCACAGTAAAAAATTATTCAAAATATACTATTTAGATTCAATAATTATTAACAATTGTTATGATATATTGTTTGATTAGTCTAGGTTAATTTGAAAAATGAGGTGGGTAATATTGACTAGCTGTCAATGTTGAGTGAAATGGCATAGATTATATTATAAAGCGTGAAAAAACACTTAGACTTTTTGAACCAAGCTTCTAACCCAAATTTAAGTTTTTAAAAAAATATTTTGCTAATGAGAGTATTTTCACAGATCTTAACAATGGAATAGAAAACCCGTATAGTCAACAAATTCATGGATAAACGATTCAGTTCTAAAAGCAAAAAGCCTGGTTTCTGTATACTGTTGTAACATGATTATTATAAAAGTATACAGAAACCAGGCCTTTTGCTTTTAGGGCTGCATCTTTTATCCATGACTTAGTTGACAATACAGGTGTTATGTTCCATTCCTTAGATCCATGAAAATATTTCCAATTTTAAAAGTTTCATTAAATTTTTTTTAAAATTTTGGTTAGAAGTTCGGTTTGAAAAGTTAAAAGTATTTTATTGCACTTTGTAAAATAATCTATGCTACTGCACTCAACATTGACAGCCAGTCAATCTTTGTATGCTTGCATCATTTTTCAACTTAACTTAGATAAACCAAATAATACACCATAAAAAAACCTACACACTTGCAAACATAACCTTATTATAGTCAACAATTATTTAATAATTAACTGAACCTAAATAATATATTTTGGAATATTTTTTTACTGCCCTTATCCTTACACTTTATAATAACAGCTGCTCACAAAAATGTATTTTATGTGACAGATCTCCACCAAAATTTGACAATGAAATAATAAAATTAAATACTAGGCAGAAGTTAGTATTCCAAATGACATTCAACTACCTATTAGCTCATCAACGAATAATCTAATACATCTAAAAGCAATATTATTATTATTATTACTTCTGTAAGGAATTATGAATGAACCTCTAACTACTTCTCATGAAATTCTGATAATTAAATTAAAAAATTTTTAACATTAACTATCAAGAGTAAAATAACCCTTGGCATTTTATATCTTTATAATATAAAAATATAAAATTTTTTTTGGTAAGCAGTTATGATAAAAGACTTTCACAAGAGTCACGGTTAACTGAAGTCCCTGAACTGCACTTTCAGACATACCTAATACTTTAATAACATGCTTGCCAGTTAAAAATATAATGAATAAAGGAAATCAATATCAATCCACAAATTACTGCAACCAAAGTTTATGAAAATGTTCGGATTAGCGTATAAAATATACAAAGAGAAATTTGAAAATTTGAGTTGTTTATTAATTAAGAATTATGTAATAAAAATATTTTTTATGGTTTTTCATAGAAAAATTCAAATTTAAGTACAAAAAATAAATTTAAAAAAAATATATTATCAACTTTGTGATTTTGCCCACAAGTTCACTGCTGAAAAAAATAAAGGATATCTAGAGAATAAAAAAAAATGGGTTCAGTGAGGTTAAAATGAACTTACAGATTATGAATCAAGCACACTGCCAAGTGAGTTGTGGAATCTTTTCATGGAAATCACAATGTGAAGATGGATTCCAGTTTCAGAATTCTGTAAAGAAACCAATATTTTCTTACAATGCCATAATAAAAATTAGAGTGATTTGTGACACCAAGAAGCATTGAAAAGCAGAGTTCATTATTTATTTATTTATTTTACAAATGCCACACACTACCAAAAATAGCACCTATGCAATCAGTGCACATGCTCTCCAATACTTCTCAACAAGATCAGTAAAACATTTTAGTGCAGAGCACTCGTCTATTTGCTTATCAGTGAAATAAAAAAGGTAGTATGACCCCCTTACATGTATACTTTGGACCATAGGCGTAGCGTGCTTCTAACATTTGGGACGGATACAAATTGAATTCAGCTAGGGCCCTTCTTAGCGCATTGACTACCGATCAATCCTTAAAATTTGAAATATGATTTTTTGAAATTGAGTAACAATAGAATTGATGTTTGAGTAGTATTCAAAAAGTTATACAATGAGAAAAATAAATGTAATATAAATAAAAGAAGAAAAAAAATGTAGCATGCTTCTAACATTTGGGACGGATACAAATTGAATTCAGCTAGGGCCCTTCTCAGCGCATTGACTACCGATCGATCCTTAAAATTTGAAATATGATTTTTTGAAATTGAGTAACAATAGAATTGGTTTGAGTAGTATTCAAAAAGTTATACAATGAGGAAAATAAATGTAATATAAATAAAAGAAGAAAAAAAAATGTAGCATCGAATTTTTGTTATGGATCATATCATTGTTAAAAACTATGTTAGGGCTAAAGACATAATCGGTATTTTCAGTGTCACAGTTTGAAAAAAATGGGAAAAAACCAACTTTTTAAAAAGTTTTCTACAATTTTCTGATTTAACTGAACCAAAAATTTCTCCTCACATGAATTTTCAAATCAGATTAAGTGAAAATTACACATAATGGAATATGCACTGAGCATATAATTTAATACCAAAAATTGCCTGGTGATTAAAAGTTGAGAAGTAATCAGACTTTAAATGTGCTGAATATGTTTAGCACAATATTTAAATAAGACTTTAATATACATGAACTAGATTACTACCTCGCAAAACTTCCAAGAAACAATTTCAACTAACTATTGTATAACTTTCCATATAATTTGGCTTTCCATAAAACTCCAACTGATGTTCAGAATCAGTTGAGTTATTTTTCAGGCACAACTTTATCAACATATTTAATTATGAAACTTTGAGAAAGTAAAGACAATTTACAATGCATTTCCCCCCATTTTTTAAACAGCTAAACAAGATGCTCAGTGGAATTTTAAAAAATTTAGTACAAATTTAGTACAGGATCAAAAATATAAAATAATGGTCTATTAGGATTTGAAGGATGATTATATACTTAAACAAGGGGGGTAGCAAAATAGGATATTGTTTAATAATAAAGTCAGTTGTTCAGTCAAGAAGTCAATTATTGTATTTTGATGATCAGAAATTTTATGTCTTAGAACATCAAGCAATTCAATTACCACATTTAATACATTTTCACCATCACTCATTACTGTTTTCATTTAATCCAAATTCTTTATATAAGTATTAAGACTTAAAAGGAATAAACATGTTTAACAGAGAGAAAAATTTATGGCATGCATAAAATTAAATTTTACCAAAATTTAAAATTACTTAGCCCATTAACTAATGATCTAATACATCCAAAAGCAATTTCCTTTTTACTACTTCTGTAATGAATTATCAACGAACCTCTAACAACTTATCAGGAAATTTTAAAATATTTTTAAAATTTTAATGTTAACCATTAAGAATAAATAAAGCTTGGCACTTCACATTTCCATAATATAAATATCATTTTTCTGTTATTATAAAAGACTCTGTAAACCAGGCGTTTTGCTTTTTGGAACTGTATCTTGTATCCGTGAATTCATTGATTATACAGGAGTTCTATTCCATTATTAAGAAAGGGTTATTTCATTCACTTATCAAACACACATTTTGATATAATAAACCACAACTCACAATGGATGTCTTATCTACAATTTTATAAACAAACTTTGTCTATGAACACATTTTATATTTTCTAAATAAACCTTGGCATTTTATAATTTTATAATATAAATCTCTTTTTTTGGCAAGAGTTAAAGTCTTTCACAAGAGTCGTGTTAACTGAAATCCCCGGACTGC
The DNA here is from genome assembly GCA_907164885.2 of Dolomedes plantarius. Lineage (NCBI taxonomy): Eukaryota > Metazoa > Arthropoda > Arachnida > Araneae > Dolomedidae > Dolomedes > Dolomedes plantarius. Next base: position 53,097,627 of record OU015500.1, on the reverse strand, counting down.
ACTTTCTCACTCACCTAAAACCTTAACAACAAGCTTCACAGTTAAAAAAGAATAAATAAAGAAAATCAATATTCTATCCACAAATTATTGAGACCAAAGTTTATGAGAAAGTTCAGATTAGCGTCTAAGTTAAAAAAACTAATTTGAAATTTTTAGTTGTTTAATAAATATTTTTAGTTTTTTTCATAGAAAAAATTTAATTAGTTAAAAATAAATCTAAAAAAATATTAAAAACAGTGATTTGGGCCACAAGTCCACTGCTGAAAATAAAAGTATATCTCGAGAATAAAAAAAGGTAGGCTCAGTGGCGTTAAAAACTTACGCAGGTTATGAGATCCAAGTGGTATTTGTCTTTCAAGCCTGAAGCTCTGAATAGATTTCAGTTTCAAAATTCTGTAAAAAAACCAATATTTTCTTATAATGCCATAATAAAAATTTAATGTTTTATCAAACCAAGAAGTATTGAAAAGTAGAGTTCTTTATAAACTTGCTTATCACTAATATAAAAAGGGGAAAAGAAACTAATTTTACCCTTTATATATATATATTAAGCCAATAAGTTCACATTTATTTTGCACAGCATGACAACAAAATAATTTCCAAAAGACCTTTAGAGATGAACAGCTTATAGATAGTTATTGAGAACATTCTCAGATTTATAAAAACTCTTATCGTACAATATCTATTACAATAAAGCAATTTTTTGTATGTACACATTCTGATAATCTACAAATCTATATACTTATAAATATATAATTTAAAAACATGGAATGCAAATTAATAAGTTAAGAAACAATTTATGTATCTAAATAGTCTATTTTGGAATAATTTTCACTGCCATCATCTCTAATAACACTGATAAAAGTGATTTCAAACACGATACAAATTAGAAAATTAAATGCACGTGGCATCTATATTGACACAAATTTAAAACTCTAAACTTCTCATTACTCCAGAGGTTCTTTGAATGAATTCAGGAATACAATGGAGTTCACATACATACAAAAATTAATAATTCTTGAAAATATATATACACTCAATTGCAAGAATATATACACTCAGTTGCAAAAAGTATGCACCATTATGTTATTCCTAAAGAGTGAAATTGTTTTATTTTATATCTTCAGAGAGAGTAGAAATATAATCTAAATATCAAAGCCAGTTCAAAATATTGATTAATAGCAATTGAAATTCAAAATGTTCCTTAAATAAGCTTTTTATTTAATGAGATATTCAAGATAAAAAAATGCTCCAATATTTGCTATTGTTTCAATATTTACTTGACATGTGGATACTGATTAAACAATATTTTGATCTGGTTTTGAAATTTTGAATATATCTTTGCTCTCGATAGACATAAAGAAATTTCACCCAGTAGGAATAACATATACATATATAGCAATTGAGTGTACACATAGAACATTATAAATAGAATTTTAAAAAAATTATATTTTAAGGCTATTAAGATTATACATGAAAAATACCTATTAGTGTTTAGCATTTAAATTAAAATATATAATTATACTAAATACATTCTTTTAAATTATGAACACAAAAATTTTAAGAATATTTGTTCTTTATTTCTTTATAATGTATAAAATGCAGTGTATTTTATAAAGTTTACTCAAAACACAATTTGATAAGGAATTCAATAGATCCTTTTGTATGATTTACAAGTTCATTTTTAGAATCTTTTATAATGTGGAACGTTTTTGAATCCATCTTTTAACATTTAGACATGGATAATTTGTTGCCTATTGATACCTGGCAATAAGAACATTGTAAAATATATTTAATAGGAAAATGGACAATTTTTCCACCATTGAATACTATGCATGAATTTACTATGGAGGAATCATGTGTAACTGATTTATCAATCCAGTAGTAAAAAAATGTTTAATTTGGATTAACATATTAAAAAAAATTTCATTATAATTTTCTTTCAAATTTCTTTAAAGAAATAAAATGGAAAATATTATACTGGAAATGAAAATACATTTTTATTTTTCAACTATGTAGATTTGGAATTGATATTTGTGTCATGTATTTTATACTTTCTAAAGGATATAAAAATCTAAATAGTGCGTACAAATTACAATTCTAAATATTAATTTAATTAGCAAATACTTAAGACTTTCACAAGAGTCCATTTACTTCCTTTGTCCATCTAAAATATTAACTGAAACACGAATCTTAAATTATTCCGAAACAAAATGTTTTTATTTATACATACGAAAGTGCTCGTAAGTGCCATAAGTATTGCTAATTCAATACACTCAGTTCAGTAGAGTTTGATCTGAAATATGGTCAATTCATATATAACTTGGATTAAAACACTATCTTATAACAGAAATAGAATAATGTTCACTATGTAAGGGTGTTAAATAAAATCTAAAGGCAATAATTTAAGACTAACGAATGAAACTTACTTGTGGATTAATTTCAACGAAATTGTAATCAATCTTTAATGGCGCCTTTTCAATCACGTGCAACTGAATGTCCAATCAGATGACACTAGTGCATTGTAGTATGACGAGGCGAAAAAAAAGATGGTTTGAAATTTCATTATGCTATAGCTTTCAAAAGCTGCCTTTTGGTATTGAATATAAAATTTTATTGCTCTACTGAAATATTTTTCAGGTGCTTCAAAATAGATATTTTTGTGAAAAGAGATAAAATTCTTTTTTTCTGTTTATTTTATGGTATATTAAATTAATAATATATATTTTTTGTAAATAAAATATTCAAAATATTTTTACAAGAAACTTAGGTATTTCTAAGTATTTCTAATTTTTAGATGTCATTACAGAACAACTGATTTTGTAGAATTTCGCAATTTTCATCATCTTAATTTTACAGTAGTATATTCTTATAATACACATTGGAATGAAAAAAACAATTTTTAATTAACGGACCTTAGTTAAAATAAACAAATCACATTTATTTAGAAAAATATTAATGTAATGTCTTTAAAGGCAAAGTGTTATTTTGAAATAAACATTCATATTTTTCAAAAGTCCATAGTAATCATACATGGTTTGCTTTACTTATTTCACTGACACATTGAATTGCTTTCTGTTTGTCATCAGAAATATGCCTCTTCATAGGAAGTCCTGTTACTTTAACATCATTCCATTCAATCATATCAATATAATCCTTGGCATCAAAGTTTATACGTTGAAATAAAAACTTTTTGATGCCACCTTCATTTTCAGCCCTTGCTTTTAGATTCCGGGGTAATCCAAGCTCTCTCTTACATGACTGCGATCATCTGATATCATACAAAGGACGAGATTTTCAGAAGCAGATTTCTGGCACTGGAAAATGTATATAAGATAGCATAATAGCATTTTTCAATGACAACAACCAGAATTTAAACATTACTGTAATTGGAATGGGTGGAACTGCCGTGAACACTGGATTGAATAATGATGTGGTTCGTTTATTTGAAAAGGAATTAAGAAGGCCACTGCAGTGGTTGATTTGTCTATTTCATGGAAATGAACTGCGCCTACGTCCTAATTTGGAGGAGAAATAGGTAAACAACTAGAAAACTGCTATGAACTTCCAGTAATTGAATTATCACCTATTGAAAATGGCATTCCATTACTAGAAATTAAGGATGATTTAAGTGTGGACCCAAAATATTTGTTAGAAATGTCTAATGCAATCTCTGTTGGAAGGTGCTCTTCTGATTTGTCTATGAGAAAACCAGGAAAACTTTGTTATTCATGATAGCTTACATTAGCAAACCGAATACTTCACTTGTATGTGGGAACAGAATGTACTGCAAAAAATATCTCCGAATACTGACTGAGTACATTTTGTAAGTATATGCATCTGTTTCGTTTCACATAAAGCGGAAACTATCTTATATCCATGGATCGAAGCACTTGTGGAAACTTGTAAGCTATTCACGTTACCTCCATCAGACTCTTAAAAATGTAATTGACCCAGTCATTCAAAGAAATTCGTACTTTGCTGCTTCTGAAAATCTCCTCCTATGTATGATATCAGTTGATCGCAGCCACGTAAGACAGCTTGGATTACGCCGGATTCTAAAAGCAAGGACTGAAAAATGAAGGGGGCATTGGAAAGTTTTAAGTTCAACGTATAAACTTTGATGCCAAGGATTATATTGATATGATTGTACGTAAAGATGTTAAAGTAACAGAACGAGGCATATTTCTGATTATAAACTAGGAAGCAAAATAATCTGATCAGGAGAGTCAACGTACTGACTTCAGCAATTTTCCATGTCACACACAAGCAGTAGAAAGGATTGTTAAATTCGTTACCGAGTCACCCTTACCCGTCCGTGG